>JAAEAF010005967.1:0-12485 GCA_011037195.1 Triatoma infestans
AACTGATGTGTCGGAATGGCACTGTCTAATTCAGGTTGTATGTCGGTCAGTAGTAACCGCTCACAAATCTTGGAAAGTGTAGGAAGAAGGTTAATTGGTCTGTAAGAAGTTGGTAAGTGAATCGGTTTGTTTGGTTTCGGTACCATTGTTATAACTGAAAATTTCCATTGTATTGGGAAGTGTGTCAGTCTCAGAATGGAGTTGTAGATGTTAGTAATGTGAAGAATGGCTTTTTGTGGAAGTTGGCGTAGTGTTTTGGCGGTAATAAGGTCGTATCCTGGAGCTTTGTTTGGTGGCAGTTGTATTATTTTGTTTTCACTATTTTGGGGTTAATGTGCTTAGAAGGAAGACTTAATTGGAGAGGAGTATCAAGAAATTCTTCTATCTAAGAGTGAAACGGGTGAATATTGTCGTTAGGTGTGAATATAGAGGATAGGAGTGTACCAAACAGGTGTGCTTTGTCTCTTTCAGATTTTGCCCAGGTTCCGTCAGCCTGTTGTATTGGAAACGATGGTGTTTTATATTTCAGCAGTCGTCGTGTTGCGAGCCAAAGAGAGCCTTCCTCACTGGATAGGTTGTCAGTATAGGAAGAAAATATATCTGCTTTATATTCGGCTATTTTCTGTTTAAGCTGTCTTGTCAATCTGTCAAGTTCAGTCTTTATGTTTGGGTAGCGGTTTGCCATCCAAAATCTCTAATTTTGCGTTTTTCAGAAATGAGTTGTCGGATCGATGCGGGTAAGGTGAGGGTATGTCTTGTGACATTAGTGTTGGGTTGTGAACACTTCCAGGCTGCTCTCTGTATAGTAACTGTCAAGTGTTCCACAGCGTCCTCCAGTTCAGTAATAGTTTTTAGACTATTTTTTAGGTTGATCTCAGTCTCGATTATGTTTCTAAATTCAGCCCAATCCATTTTTCCTGTTATCAGGGAGGGTTTAGGTGTAATGAGTATTGGTTGGTCATAAAGCGTTAGAAGTACGGGAGAGTGGTCAGAAGATAAATCGTTCAGTGTTGTGAATGTAAGGTTCGTCGGATAGTTGTTATAAATATGTCCAAAATGTCGGGTAGTTTTCGAGGAGAAGTTGGCCAGTATGTGGGTTCCTGCGGTGAACAGCAGAAGTAGTTCTCGGAATGTAGAACATTGTTTAATTATGACATTGTTTAAAACATTGTCCTCGTGGGTTGTTGGTTCTACATCCCCATTCTTGGTATTTGGCATTGAAGTCTCCTCCAGCCAAAGTACTGTCCAAGAGAAGAGAAATATTGTTGGAAGTGCTGGTACGTCAGTGTATGTCTAGGGGGGCAGAATGCAGCGGACAGAGAGAGTTTGAAATGTAGTTTGGAAATTTCTATAGCGGTTGACTGAAGAAAAGGCTCTATATAAGGAGGCAGCAGATGGTGACGAATGCCATTGCGAACAATAACCGCAGTACCCCAATGCCCTGTACCGTCAGGGTGATTTGTGCAGTATATTGTATAACCCGTAATGTTAATTTGTGAATGTCTAGTAAAGTGAGTTTCAGTAATAAGTCCTAAATCTATCCGTTTTTTGTGTAATAGGAAGTTGAGTTCGTTTATATGTTTCCACAGTCCATTTGCATTCCATAGAAGTATGACTAATGATCGTTCAGTTGCAAAGTTAACCATAATGTTTTGTCAGTTTGTCGATTAAGTTAGTCGTAAAGTTATCAGGGGAGTGAAAATTGATTGTATTTGGCTGACAAATGATGAGAGTTGGGTGTTTATCTTATCTTGTATAGTAATGTCTTGAGCTGATTTAGATGCGTTTTGTGAGTTTTGGGTAGGCATGGTTGATGCAACATGCGCATATGTTCTGTGAGGCGTATAGAGATTTGGAGTATGTACATATTGTGGGCGTTGAGAATGAGCTTGGTGAGGTGTGTGAACTTCTGGATGTATCTTACCAATACCCTCGCTTTCCACCTAGAACTCTCCCAGCGTTCTGCATCTGTACGTCCTGCGAATAGAGCTCCGCTTGCAACAAACCCTTTTCTGTTTCGTAGCTCTCTATATATTCTACATCCTTTATAATTAGCAGGATGGTCGCCTCCGCAGAGAGCACATTTTGCTGGTTCCTGCCGAGTTTTTGTACAGGCTGATGTTGGATGTCCTTTTCCACATTTTACGCAGCGTTCCTTATGGTTGCAGTAGCCTTTTGTGTGTCCATAAGACTGACACCGGTGACACTGTGCTATTTCCCTCTTTTTTCTTGCTCTTCTATTTTGACTATTGAATGTAAGAGTGATGATTTTTTGAAAATAGATAGGTTCTGTTTATTTGGTTCTAAGTCTATGAAAAATAGTGGCAGTGGTATTTTCGTTCCAGTTTGAAGGACATTAGTTACGTTTCGCAGTTTGTAAACTTCTCCTTCAGGTTCTGTTTTTATATCGTTTGGATCGGTAGTGTGGTGTAAATTTCTGATTACCCGAAAAGGCTTCTCTTCGGGTAGCTGATAAGTGTGGAATTCCCACATCTGTTCTCTTAAATAGCGAATCACGTTTCGGTATCCATTAGCTGTTTTTGCAATAATGGTTATACCACTGGCTGTAGCTTTGCAACTAAATTGGACCTCAGTTAGTTCTTTGAGTGTTGCCACAAGAGACTTACAATTAATTTCGGTCTTTAAATATATTGGTGGTGGAAATGGATTGATGTCTTCAGGTAGGCTATTCAGTACTTCAAATCTATTTGCAGTACTTACCTCTGCAACAGAAACTGTTTTTAGGATGGTTTTGGAGCTTTTAACAGAAGTTTCAAGACGCCCAGCTTTGCGCTTTACACCGACTTGAGTCCATTGTGTAGATTTCTCCGGCGAAGAATTTTCCTGGTCCTCAGGACTAAGTCCATCCATTTGGTAAATTTATGAACACTAATTCGCGTATTTTACCACTTCAAACACTTTTTATTTTTTTTAGAAATAAATTTCTGAGTATTCTGCAAAAATGCTCACAGCTGATTCAGAGACCATTTAATATTAATTCTAATTGTACTTTCATAAAGAAAGGACAGTAGAGTTCCAAACTAGGGTGTTAAATGAACATTAACGTTATTAGTTAAATATCTAATATTATTAATTATATAGTGTGTAATTTTAAAGAAATAAAGTTTTAAAAACACAACTATTGACTTTAATAATACAAGTTAAATATACGCACAAAATAAACATTAAACTGATTTTGTTATAGCAAACAATGTAATGTTTTCTATAGTGTCACAACAAACGTGCAAACAGTTTGCACACTACTTACATACATAAAGACAAAGATACTCACAAACACAAATACATACACATGCAGACATAATATGTGTGCATAAAGACAAAACACTTTCCTCAGTTTAATCAACTAAATGTAGCTGATGATTCTTAGATATGGTGTTATTGAACTTACTATGCTATTAGTTTGTATGTATGTAAGTAAGTTAATGTTAAAACACGACTTTAGATAGCAACAATTGAATTTCTGTATTCTTCAAAAATCATTTATGGTATTTTAAAACAAAGCCACGAACATTTGGTGTTTTATCCATAAGTAGCATGCATATTTCTGTTATTCCTGACCGGCTTCAGATTTTCATCATTTGTCAGCGTAAAATTATCAAGTTAATGCAGACAGTTCACTCAACGCAATGTCACACACTCGCATTGTTGGTTTGTTGATTGTATGTATGTAGAGGCTTTAAGGTTATGTTACAGTGTGTGTCTTAGACATTAGGAAATAGTGAATAATAATTAGCATGTTATGAAGAATACTTTATAACTAAATTATAATGGTGGTGTTAAGTATGCTCATGTTTTATCAAGTCATTTTTATTAGAGGGGCGATAAGATATTTCAGGAATATATATTACACTAATGAGAAAGATAAAGTTTGAAGAAAGGCAATGCAAAATTTAAGGATATTCAAAAGCTTCTAAAAATAATAAATAAATATGAAATCTTCCACGGACATTTATTTGTCCCCTCACCACTACTTTGCCTGGATCAACTGTGATGTTTATTAGCGCCATCTTGTCGTAATTGTTATTTGCTTTCTTTTACTTCTAGTAAGAGGAAATATTTTAATCGTGTCAAAATTTCGATGTTTTCCTTGGATATTCACGGTTTGAGGTCTCCTGAGTCCGAAACAGTGATTTTTAGAAATTGGTCTGTTGAGTGTGTGTGCGCGCGCGTGTGTGTGTATGCTTTTTCATTTTAAGTTTTCCCCCTTAAGTAAATTCTTCCTAGAGGGGATTTTACTTTCCACACACTCCATACAATATTACATGTGCTGTATGTCTACAGTATTATCAATACACTTACAATTATTTACAAAATATTGAAATACATAATTGATGGTAAAATGGCTAACTTCCAAACTATAATAAAACTCTGTAAACTACGTATAACAAAATTTATAGAGCAATAAATTATATTACAACATAAATATTGGAAAAATTTAACTTTACTTAAAATATGTGTGTGTGTGTGTGTGTGTGTGTGTGTGCGTGAGTGCGGTCAGCAAAGCTCAAAAACGCAAAATCGCAGCAAGTTCAAACTTGATACTTAAATTAAGAGCTAGCACGGGATCCGACAATAAGGTTTTGTTCAAAATCGGCCAATTGGAAGTAACACTTTACGAATGGATTTTTCATATTTTTTCAATTTTCTCTAATATTAGAATATTAACTATACATA
Organism: Triatoma infestans; assembly: GCA_011037195.1. NCBI lineage: Eukaryota > Metazoa > Arthropoda > Insecta > Hemiptera > Reduviidae > Triatoma > Triatoma infestans. The sequence continues at coordinate 4,696 of JAAEAF010005967.1, forward strand.
TTTGAATACTTTTATTTGAAACATTTTTCTAGAAAATTCATTTAAGAGAGTTTTTTTTTTCGAGGCGGGGGATATATGTTTTCCTTTAAAGTGTTATTTCTGTTTAGACTTAGCCCCTTTTTAATGGTAAAGGAGTTAGAAAAAACCAGAAGGTTAATTACTTTCTACAAATGCTTATTTCGGGCTTACAACATGTTTTCTCTGGCTATACGAGCAGAATAACATTGCTGACTTACTTACTACTTACAGGTTACATTGACTGCCTCATTACACCTTGGCGGTAAAACTATTATTTGCTTAAACAATTTCAGTTTATTACATTATTCTATCATCTACATAATATTAATTACTATGAAATGTGATGCCAGAATTCCAAGTTTGAAAAAGATTGGATCAACTTTACTGAGTTTGCTTCAGTTTGTTTGCAACTCCCTCCACAAGGTGCGCTGACCAACTTCATTTAACTTGTTATATCAACCATTCGTATAGAGTCCTATCATTTTTGTTTCAATTAGTTTTCCGAGGTAATTTCATTTCGGTTTTGGTGAAGGAGTAAGGTTGTGCTTTCTACAAAATCCCAGTTTTTATGAAGTTTAGTTTCTCCCATTCATGCACCTGGAATGCCACTAAACATCTATTAAGAATTATATATTAGAACAGAATTAGTCAATTATAACTAATTAGATCGCAGTGAGAGAAAGTCGTGTGAGTGTTTCAAACCCGATTTTTTTTTTTTAACAAATTTATTTATTAAGTTTTATTTACTAAATAAATATGTGATTTAATTTCTACTTTCTAACTTCTTGAATTAAGTACCGGCTGTAAGTTGTGAGCTGTTCTTAATATGCCACAAAGAAGTCTGGTGGTTCTCACTCACACACAAGTTGGCGTGAACTTTTATCTTAAATCACAGTTCTAACTTAAATCTACCTGATAGGTGGCAGATTACACCTTAAAATTACTTTTTCCACAAAAGTGTTTCAAATAAAAGCAAATTTTTTTCTACACATTTGTTTTCCAAGTTTAAAGAAAATCGTTGGAACCATTTTTGAGTTTTTATACTTCCGGTTAACTGATTTTCATGAAATTATGAATTCTAGCATTGCATTTGACGGACTTGAATATTGTATAACACTCGCGCAAAACCGTCTCCAGCAGTTGGACAAGCAAAGTACAAACGAAACTAACAATTATAATAAACAGTACCTTACCTATGCTCCAACATCTGAAACTTCAAAGTTGAGGGTACTTCACCGATATAATTCAACTTATAGCAATACTAAATTCTTCTTTTAAGTCAATTTTAACTTCTCATGTTCGTGTAAATAGAAATTATTAATAATTATTTTTGGAATTAGAAAATTGGATACAAGTTTTAATTCTTTCACGATTGTTTTTCCAAATAATTCCACCAACTTCGCATGGAGAAAGAAATATGGTGTGAAACACTCACACAACTTTCTCTCACCGCAGTATACAAATGACAAATGTTCTTCAAACCTATAATTCCCGTGAGCCTCTGTATCTATATGTGCCTATGAGCGAATAATTCCCGGTGTTGGACAGTGCTGTCTGTAGAACACTGTCCGAAGGCAGGCAGGGCACTAAGAAGGCTCCGGGCGCCAGCAACCAACAGATTTTGACCGTCTTAAATAAAAAAAAAAAAATACTTATAATTATTACCAAATGTTTATTTGACTTCAATTGCATATCAGTGGGAGAACCTAACTTTAATATAATGTCTTTTTGAGGAACCCCTCGCCCCAAAACTTCTTTAAATGAACTTTCTGGGAAAATAGTTTCCAATGAAAGTGATAGTTCTCTGTAATTATGGTTAGTGTATAAAATTTAATGAAATTCGGTGTTTTTATGGAGAAAATCGCAAAAACTGTTCAGTAAAAAGGCACTTTCGGTCAGTCGATTTTCGTCAAACAGGGAAGTTTATAAACATATTTAATTCTGATTAATATTATTTAAATGATGGAATTGTATGTTAAACTAAAGTAGCACTTTAGAGGAAAACGTAGCTCCACTCTTCTGCTAAAAACCGCCTTAAATAAATTTTCCCAGACAAATATTTCAAATAAAAGTAGTAGCAGTTGTGGTTGGTTCCGCACAGCTGGAAGTTATCAGAGATATTTTCCGTGATAGCCTGCTTTTTTTTTGTGGTCAACGACCGGTTTCGGCTGTTCGCCCATCATCACGATGCTTTTTACCAGACGGTGTGATAACATAGATTTGCTCTGAGCAAAATTTGTCAGTCGGAAGTTCGACTTCTTACTTTCTCTGACTGCTGCAAGATGAAGCACTGCAAGCGTGTCAAATTTTCGATATCGAGTTTTCACAGGAAGTACACGTTTTGAGGTCCTCTCAGACAGAAAATGTGGTAGAATAGCTAAGTGTGTGTGTGACTGTACAGAATAGCTAAATGTGTGTGAGACTGTACAGAATAGCTAAGTGTGTGTGAGACTGTACAGAATAGCTAAGTGTGTGTGTGACTGTACAGAATAGCTAAGTGTGTGCGAGAGTGTACAGAATAGCTAAGTGTGTGTGTGACTGTACAGAATAGCTAAGTGTGTGCGTGACTGTACAGAATAGCTAAGTGTGTGTGTGACTGCACAGAATAGCTAAGTGTGTGTGTGACTGTACAGAGTAGCTAAGTGTGTGTGAGACTGTACAGAATAGCTAAGTGTGTGTGAGACTGTACAGAATAGCTAAGTGTGTGTGTGACTCTACAGAGCTAAGAAACCAAAAATCACAGACGTTTCACCATTCCTATTGCTGAAAGTTAATTTGAAATTCTGAACACAATACTCAAAATTCGAGTGTATCAACTAAATTTGCACTGTGCAAATCTATGTTACCACAATGTTTGAAAAAAAGCATACTGATGATGGTCGAACGCCCGAAGCTGGTCGATGACCACAAAAAGAAGCAGGCTGTCATGGAAAATATGTCTGATGAAAAGTCGTGGCTCTTTATGTGTTTAGTCCATATATCATGTTTAAAGAAAATCGTTGAAGCCGTTTTCGAGAAAAAGAAAAAAAATCATTAAAGTGGTACTTCCGGTTGAGAAATTTGAACATCCAACTTACTGACAGATCCTAAAGTGCAAACTAAACAGAGATCCTATAAATAAACTAAATAAAGATTGTATAATATTTATATGACTATTGCTGCAGAACAGATCAATAATAAACTACATCACAACTATTGAAACTTTGACAATAGTGGTATATACGAGTAAAGAGTATAAGAGTATAAGAGTAAAATATGAAAATAACTTTCAGCAAACGGAATTGTGCTTACAAAAATTTCTTGTTAAAATTTCTTAAAAACTATACCTTTAACTTACGGATATAACTTAGTGATATACCTTAGTGTTACGGATGTTGGATGGGTCAAGCTTTATAAAGGGCTAGGTGAGTGAATGGGAAAACCGCGCCTTAATCTGTATTTTGTTTTGGAAATTCCAGGAGATTGTCATAACTGAGGGATAGTTGTTGGTGTCTGTTGTAAAATTAATAGATAATTTATCTTTTTTATGTGTATCATTTCCAATATATTTCTTTTTGTATTATTATTGTTGTTGGAGAGAATTTTAGTACATATTAAAAAAATTTAATTGTTTGTGCATATTAAATCATTTGCTCATATTAAATCATTTGTACATATTAAATCATTTGTACATATTAAAAAAGATAAATTATCTATTAATATTAGAACAGACTCCAACAACCTATCCCTGAGTTATAACAATCTCCTGGAATTTCCAAAACAAAATACGATTAAGACACGGTTTTCCCATTCGCTCTCCTACCCCTTTATAAACCTTGACCCATCCAACATCCGTAACACTTGGTGATGGTATATTATTATTGTAGTTCGGGTGCCTAATGGCGCGGGACCTAAGCCTATGTGCCTTTATCCCCCCGAAACCCCCCTAACCCCTTAATAAATCTCCCCCGGTAGCTTACTGGTTAATCTACAGTATCCCAAGATATCCCGACACTCCAGCTCGCGCAGACAATCCTGCAAGAGTGATGCCCTCCCAAAAACACGAAACCTAGTTCCAGCGAAACGGGGACACTGACAAAGGTAGTGGTACACCGTTTCCCTGACTCCGTCGTCACAGTTCTGACAAATGGGACTAGACGTCCTCCCTATATTAAACAAGTGGCTGGACACCCAAGTGTGTCCAGTCACTATCCCTATCAGGGTCCTCAGACCCGTCCTACTAAGGGATAGGAGATACTCCGAAGTTCCCTGCCTACTTGTCTTTATAAAACTTTTGGCTTGGAGGCACCCCTGCGTGTCCCCCCAGCGTTTCTCCAAAACTTTCGTCTCCCATATTCTAATCTGTTTGTCACGAAACGTCTTTGTGACAGCCAGGGCTGGTTCAAGACCGCAAAATGGTTGAGATGATCCCTCCCTAGCCAACTGGTCTGCCCTCTCATTCCCCTCTATTCCCGCGTGTCCGGGTATCCAATAGAGGCGTACCGTACCCCTCCGAGCTAAAGCATTGAGCTTCCTCCGACATTCTCCCAATAATTTCGAACTCCACCAAGGCTTACTCAAAGCCCTTAGTGCGGCCTGGCTATCCGAGAAAATCCGCACTTCCTTGAACTCTCCCTGCCACTCCCCCACCAGGTGGCAGCATTCAATAATGCCCACCACCTCTGCCTGAAAGACCGTGGCCAACCCACCCAAGGCCACCGAACTCCCTCTATCCAACTCCTGAAACCATGCTCCCGCCCCCGACAGGCCAGTGCCCTCCTGCCTAGAGCCATCTGAATAGCAGCGACTAATACCGCTGCCCGACTCCGTTGACCTCGTGAGGTTATCATCCCCTATACTACTAATGGTAATCTCATAATCTCTGTCAAATCCCCATTTCTTGCTCGTCTCATCAAGTTTGGATAGCAGAAATAGGTTCACTCGCCACATTTCGTCCTCGATCCTAGTGTGATCCCCCCGAAAGGTTCTCACCCATTCTCCCTTGCACCTCATTCTGGGGTACCCTTTCATTGCCTCCCCCGTTACCACGAACTGAAGAGGGGTTAGCCCCAACAGCATCTCCAATGCCACCGTCGGTGTCGTTCTCATCGCGCCAGTAACAGCCAAACAGGCCGTGCGCTGCACTCCTAGCAATTTCTTGCTGTTCCTTCCCACCAAGGTACCAGACCACCATGCCACTGCGGCATAGAGTATCCTTGGCTTCACCAACTTCTCATAAATCCAGTGGATGCCTCGGGGATTAACTCCCCAGGTCTTGCCCACTAATCTCCTACACTGCCAGAAAACCTTCTGTCCGTTCTCACATACATACTCAATGTGAGCCCGCCAATTCAACGTATTGTTGATGAGGACCCCCAAGTATTTAACCTCTCTACAAATTTGCACTTCCTTGCCGAAGAGCCTGAGTCTCCCAAGCCCTTTCAGTTTCCTCTTCCTGGTAAAGAGAACTAAGGAGCTTTTGTCCGGGTTGACGGACAAGCCATAGTTCCTGCACCACTGCTCCACGTAAGATAACGCCGACTGCATCAAGTCACTCACCACACTCAGATGCTTCCCTGTGATTAAGATTACCCCATCATCGGAATACATCTGCAGGTAAAATCCCCTACGGTTCATCTCCCAAAGTAGCTCATCAACGATGAGGCACCACAAGTGAGGTGACAAACTCCCACCTTGGGGAAAGCCCCTACTGGCTTTCACCCTTCTCTCCGCAACTCCCAAACGAGAATAGACAATCCTCGAAGTCAGGAGGTTGCCTATCCATCTAACCAGGGTCCCATTCACACCCCTCTCCTCCAATAACACTCTAATTCTATCGTCGGCCACGCTGTCGAAAGCCCTTCAATATCGAAGAAGCATCCCAGCGCGTACTCTTTAGACTCCAACGTGTGTTCAATTCTCCCCACCAAATTGTGGAGCGCAGTCTCCGTTGATCTCCCCGCCAAATAGGCATGCTGGTTCCCGTGAAAGGTATTCTTTATGTCGCAATCCTCCATTAAGAAAAGGTCGACCAACCTCTCTAAGCCCTTCAACATGAAGGACGCGAGGCTGATCGGCCTGTAAGCTTTAGGGTCGAGATAATCCAGCTTCCCTGGTTTGGGAATGAACGCGACCCTACTGAACCTCCAAGCCCAAGGGATATAGCCGTGACTTAGGCTATCCCTCAGTATTCCTACCCATGTACTTCCGAACATGTTCCAACTCTCCTGAATTAGCACCGGGTACAACCCATCCATACCCGGCGACTTGAATTTTCTAAAAGTAGCGAATACCCAACTCGCCCTCCTCAAAGTGACCACTTTACTTGCCAACTCCTTGCTCTGTAAATCCCTTCCCTGTGCGTCAGGTAAAGCACCCACGTACCCTCCAACATACTCCACATTATCCGGTAAGTGTCTATCCAGCATCACCCGTAATACCTCATTATGGTTGTAGGTGATCTGTCCATCAGGCTTCCTAATACTGTCCAACGACAACTCCCCACTTTTGCCTAAAAACCTAAAAACTCGATTTACCTCCTGTTTCCCCTCCAGGGTTTCGCAGAAAGTCCTCCAAGAGACTCTCTTCGTTCTCCGGATCTCTCTTTTATACTCTCGCTTGGCCTGAATGAACCTTTCCCAATCCTCCTCCGTGTTGCTCCCCCTGGCCTTCCTCCTTAATCGCCTCATCTGTCTATTTAAGGCGGTTAATCGGCCCGTCTACCACTGGACCTTCCTAGGCAATACCTCATGCTCAGGGCATGAGGTCTCATAAGCGCGAACAATCGAGCGAGTGGTCCAATCCACTCTCTGATCCAGGTCCTTCCCCTCAGCCGACGGTCTACCCGGACCTAACTATCATTTCTCAAGGCCGAGGTAAATCTACCCCAGTCAATTCTTCTCGGGTTTCGAAACTTCTTCACCTCTCTCATCTCAAGACGCAGGATGATCCTAATGCCTCTATGATCGGACAACGTCCAGTCACCCATAACCTCCCAACCTGTCGTCCAGGACAAAAATTGCCTGGAGGCCACCGTAATATCTATCACCTCTTCCCTATTCCTCATAACAAAGGTAGGTTTCTTACCTCTATTTAAAAGAAAAAGGTTTCTACTTACCAAAAACTCCGCCTATGTCACCCCGCGCCGGTTGGTGTCGCTGCTTCCCCACAGCGTGTTGTGTGAGTTGGCGTCGAATCCAACCAGCAGTGGCAGGTTCTCCTTTTCGCACCACTCCAACAGACGCTCCACTGCCCGGCCAAGTGGCGGCTCCTCTGAGTCATAGGGTAGGTAGGCCGACGCCAAGACCAGTCTGCCAGTTACCTCTCCTATCCTAATCGAAGCTACCGTCAAGTCTCTGGAACCAAACTCTCTTAACATTGAACACTCCATATTCTTAGACGCCAGGACACAAAACCTGGGCCTATCTACTCCACAATCATAAAACTTCTCAACCCCATACCACCCCATCCAACCACACTGCCTCGGATGGTATAGGGCTCCTGTATTAGACCTACCATCAAGGGTGTTTCCCTTATGACCTCAGCCATCTCCGCTACCACTTCCCTACTCCTGTGTGTGTTGTATTGGAACACTCTAAGCATGAGAAGACTACTTGCCTCCACTCTCCTCCTTGCCAGGCTGGCCTCGTTGCTTGTCCTCCTTCCTTTTGAAGGTGATCCTCGTTAGCTCGTAATAGGGCCTCCACTTCTTCTCCTCCAGAATCCGGAGTGAATGGGGGTCTATAAGGAACACCATCCACATACCTTTATCCTTCTCGAAGGAGCTCAATATT
>JAAEAF010005968.1:0-19359 GCA_011037195.1 Triatoma infestans
ATGTCAAAAATTCCAATTTTTCTGGCGAATTCATAGTTTCGCAATTAAAAGGCAATTTCCAATTAATATTTGGTAGAGATGTCCTTGCATTAAATAGGGCCATTATTAATTTTCACACACGTGCATTAACACTCAATAAATTCAACATTCCATTTTCAAATAGTGCTCAGACACATCAAATCAATTCGATTCAACAGCTACCTTTACCAAAAACTCTGCAGCTACGCCACAAAATTGTAGTGCCACCTCGCGCACACATAATACAAACACATACACTATATAAAAAAATTCCTCTGGACACGAAAATTCTTATTATACAACACAATTCCTTACCTACGGGTCTTTGCATGCCCAATTCTATCGTACACATTGCACCATCAACCTTACAACAAACACTACCTCACACGAAATTACTATTCAAAAACACCTTCCAATCGCACATATCGAATACGATTTTGAAACAGACTTACAGACTCACACCATAAACGCAATACAATCTGCCACTAACACAGTCTAACACAAACGAAATCGCTCTATTTCAACAAGAACTTCTCAACAAATTAACGCATCTCTCTTCCCAACAACATCAACAAGTTCTACATGCCCTCACTCCTTTTTATGACGCTTTCAAACACGACCACAATTTCCAAAAATTTTCTGGCCTCACTCACCACATTGACACAAAAAATCATGCCCTTGTGTCCAGCCGCCCCTATTAGATAGTCCACTCCGAGGCCCCCATCCTCAAGGCCATCACACAAGACAATCTTGATAGAGGTGTTATAGAGGAAAGAAATCCAACTGGGTTCACCCCTCATACTCATTAAGAAAAAACCTGCTGACCACACAAAAGTTGATGTTACAGACATTACACAGCTCCGAAAACAATACAGGTATGTGGTTGATCTTCGCAAACTAAATGCCATCACCACTTCCGAAATTTGCCCGCTCCCGGATATACAGCATATTCTATCCACACTGAATGCCACCCGTTTCTATACCACCTTAGACATCAGTGGTGCCTTCCACGGCATCCTCTTTGACGAAGCAACTAAAGAAAAGACTTCCTTCGTCACTAATTTCGGAACCTGTCAATTTAAGGTTCTTCCCTTTTGTTTAAAGAACGCTTCAAGCGCTTACCAGTGTCTAAAATTGGACAAATGGACAAAATTATGTCCGGATACACTGGTGACATCTGCCACACCTTCATAGACGATATACTCGTCTTCCGTGGGAAAACTTTCGACGAAAACCTTCACATTATTAAAAGTAATGAAGTGTCTCCAGACCGGTAACTTGTGTATAGACTTGGGTAAATGACAATTTTTAAAGACAGCTATAAATATGGGCTATGTAATTGGTTCTAACGGAATAAGGCCCAACGAAGAAAAATTAAAATCGTTTAAGGACTACTCACTCACCACATTGACACAAAAAATCATGCCTGTACCTCGTAAATTAAAAGACGTCAGAGCATTTTTGGGTTTCATAGGTTTCTATAGGAAATGTATCCCCAAATTTTCTGAGCTTGCCAAGCCACTCAAAGACCTAACAAAGAAAGGTGTGAATTTTCAGTGGAGACAAGAGCGTCAAGACGCTTTTCAAGCTCTCAAATCCATCTCCATCTTAATATAGGCATTTCCGCAATTTTAAGCCAAAATATTAATGGCGATGAAAGGCCCATAGCGTTTACTTCACGTGTGCTTAATGAAGCAGAATCCAAATACTGTACTACCGAACGCAAATTGTTAGCCATCGTCTTTAGGTGTAAAACCTATAGATATATCTTGTATGGCTACAGATTTAAGGTTACAGGCCATGCAGCTCTCCAATGGCTCAAAAACATCAAAGATAGCCACAACAAGCTCTTCCGTTGGAGCATGAAACTGGCAGAATTTGATTTTTATATAGATCATCGTTCCAGCAAGAATATTGCACATGCGGACGCACCTAGTCGATACATAGGCTGCATTCAAGCTGAAACTGACGAATACTATTCAACGATAGACCTCCTGGAAGTGCTAGAACTTCAAAGTAATGACACTGAATGTCATTACTTCAAACGCCCCACTATCCTTAGACCAACATGTTTTAATAGTGCATACTGCTGACAATTGCACGCTAGTCGCAATTTTCCACACTGAAAATTGCCGCACACTTCTCTTCACCATCATGAGATTATTTCATGGCAATCCTCTCTAGGGACACTATGGTATTCATAAGACATATGACAGAATAAAAATGTTCTTTACTTGGCCAAATATTTCTGCTGATGTGCAAAACTATGTACAAACATGTCATTTTTGCGCTACTAGTAAGTCGCATATTCCTCACAAACCTCCCTTGGGTGATTTTCAAGAGCCAACGAACATATTTCAGGCATTTTCTATAGATGTAGTAGGTCCTATGGAAGTTTCCACTAATCCAGACACAGGTGAGGAATACAAATACATCCTTACCATTATCTGCCAGTACTCTCGCTTTCTCGAGATGTTTCCCATGACAAATCAAAAGGCTGAGAATATTGCGCGGATACTTATAAATGAAATTTCACCCATTATGGCACCCCCAAGTGCCTACTATCAGATTTAGGTACCAATTTCACTTCTACCATAATACTTCAGATCTGCACCCTATTAAAAATCCGAAAAGTTAACACTACTCCCTATCACCCTGCTTCCAATGGCAAAATGGAACGTATCCATGAAACGATAGCTCGTATAATCTTCCACTACTCACAAAATCAGTGGCACAGATATCTACCACTTATAAAAGCTGCACAAAATTCAAGTCCAAATACCTCGACAGGCTATTCTCCTCATGAACTCATATTTGAGAGTAAGTTCAAATTTCCTTGGCTAGTAAACTTCCCATCACGTGACCTCGATAATTTTAATCTCCACACAAGGACATTGTACAATAAAATTAAAGAGGTACGCGCTTCAGCAAAGGAAAATAATGAAAAGGCAAAAGTTACTAGAGCCAAATATTATAATCGGAATCTATCTAAACATCAATTTCAGGTTAACGACAATGTTTACCTCAAAACTTTCAAACCTCAGGGCAAATTTGGTCGTAAATTTTCTGGACCTTACAAAATAGACAAATTATACCCCAACCATACTGTACGCATACGTATGGAAGACGGCAAAAAGGTAGTACACCTCAGTAAAATTAAAAAGGCATGTATAAGGAAAATGCCAGAATCCCAAAATAAACATCCTATGGTTCTTCGCGACCGAGGTAAAACACAAAACACTAGAAATCATTCTCATCTACATGACACACTTCTCAAACTATTCTCAAACTCTACAGACTACACCACATGTATATATTAACCATATTATAAAAAATAAAAATAAAAAATAAAAAATTAATAAATAAAAAAGCAAAAAAAAATGCATGGAATCAATTAGTTAGTTAGTCGAGGACAAAAATGCATAAAGTATATTATATAATTAATTTAATCGTTTTTAAAAATAGACGCATTATTTTGTTGCAGAACCCATTCCTGACACAGAAATCATTCTTCTAATCGAAAAATTAATATTTTTTTTTGGACATGATATATTTTTAATTAATAATTGATATTTCCCCTTTTTTTTTTGCAGATTTAATTTGAAAAGCACATGCCTATATTTGCACTTTTTTTTTTTTTTTTTTTTTTTTTTTGATCACAGACACACTATAGGGCGTACCTGAGCTCGCGCTCATCCCAGCCCGCAAGCTATTCATCTATCGCAATCGACTTTACTATAAACAGAACTGTTTCTATATATACATAATCACTAAATAAACGAGGGAAGGGCACTCAAAAGTGCACATAAGCGAACATAACAACTAACGCATCCTAGACTAACTACAATATAACCTACCACACATACAAACCTCACACAGTCAATAAATACAGTCATACCTACACATCCATACAAGACTAACCTAAGGAACTTCTCAGTACTCGATATTCCTGAGAGGTCATCTAAAATTCTACAGCTACCCGAATCTAACGCACACAGACTACAGACAAGCAATAAATTACTATCACACAAAATATTTACTCCGCCTACCCAAGGGAAAGACCCCAGGACATACGCCGCGCAGAGCAGATTCCGCAAACATTTTGAAGGCATTATATGCCGTCTCATTTTCAAGAAGCAAGGGCAGAGTGTCATTGTTAAGGTTAACATGAAAACCAATTCCTCGCCACAAGTTTGTGCGGAGATCTTCATAAAGCTCACAGTCTAAGACTATGTGTTCAGCGGTCTCCTCTTCGCCACAGCGACATCGACCCTCACTCACAAGCCCCATTCTAAACCACTTGTCGTTTATCTGCCCATGCCCGGTTACAAGTCTGGAAATATTGTCAATATTCGAATTTGCTTAATATTTTTGTATGTTAATATAGATGTTTTTTATTGTATTTGACTACTTAATTTATTTTTTTTTTTCAGTCCGCCTTAAAAGGAAATTGAATAATTTGTATTATACTTGTATTTGTCTGTCATTTGTATTTTAATGTTATATTTTTATAATATTTAATTGTTTTCTTATATTGATAATTTATGTTGAAGGTATCTATAAAACGCAGCATAGCTGAAGAGCTCATGGAAATACAAACGGCACAAATATATGTGCATGCCGCACAAACTAGCTATTTCAATACCTAGTTTGTAAAATATGTCTTAGTTATAAGAATTTTATATAAAATTGAGTGTCCAACAATGTTTTTATGTTAGCTGTAAGATTTTTTTTTTTTTTATATAACCACTCTTTTGCAGATCCAAACATCTTCATCATCTATACCATTGCATGTGCATGAATGTAATTGCATGCGTATGAATGTAATTGCATGAAAATTGCATGTTAGTTGTAAGAATTTTATCATGTATTTATGTGTACATTAATATTGTGTATGAATATCATTTATGAATTAGTTGCAGATACAAACGTTTTACGAAAGGAATAGCTATTCAACTTCGGATTCCTCATAATCCTGCTATCGCACATCCTTGCGCATCCTGCTCGCAAAAATAAACACATATAAAACTAAATTTAACTAAATCAAATAAACATTTAAACTAATAATGAATAGATGAATTCGCTACGTACACTAATATTACCACAACTACATACTGAGAACTATCACATTTATATCTAAGGCTACACAAACTGAAAATTATGTATCTATTTGCAAATGCAACAGTTATTTTTTTTGTACAATGTACAATTAGGTTAACAATTATTATTCTACACGATGAACACCAACTAACTCCACGTATTTCCAAAGGGAAAAAACAAAAATATTTACAAATATGCCTGCACATGCAGCAATTAATAAATTAGACTTACAAATATTATTTCAAGATGGACACAAAATGGACGCCAACTGGACTTATTCCAAATGGAAAACTAACAAACTGCACCAAATTTCCAAAGGGAAATAAAATAACTACACGACATTTCCAAAAGGAAATAAACTAACATTCCATAGGGAAATTGACCAACAACGCAACATTTCCAAAGAGAAATTGACAACATTTCCAAAGAGAAATTGACTCACTATACAACATTTCCAAATGGAAAATGAAAACACACTAAATCACACTAAAAACAAAACAAATCCTTAACTAATATCTTAACTCTTTATGTTCGTAATTAACTCTCTTGTGTTTTAAAAACCTTATTCAGTACCCTTCCTTCATTTTTTTTTTGCATTATTAACCATCACACTAATAAATAGATTTTCGTGGTGATATATATACGTATACAATTTTAAAAATATATGAACTATTATGTCTAGTTTAATTATATTTATTCATTTAAATTTTATTGCTATACATTTATTATTTATTTATTACTATAAATTTTTCTTTAATGTATCTATATGTTAAATTGTTTTTGAATTATTTAAGAATATTTTCGTTTATATAGAATCACTTAAAGAAAAACATATGCATTTTCGTTTATATAGAGTCATTAACAAAAACACATATATCCATATAGAGTCACTTCAAGAATTCAAGAAATGCATCCCTACAGCACCATCACTCAGAAGCCTATATTGATCGCAACACTTTCTTCACTAGCAACACTCGCCAAGCAGTGTTTGCCAATCAACCTACCACCAGAGTTACGCTCACCCACTCAAGCAGCGTTCGCTCGAGAAGAAGACGTTCCATCACGAGAGTAATGCTCAATCACAGCATTTGCTCGAGAAGAAGGCGATCCATCACCAGAGCAGCGCTCACACATTCAAGTAGCGTTTGCTCCAGAAGAAGATGACTGTAGTCTATACTACCAGGTTCTTTAGAAATGAATTGGAAATACGCAACTTAAACTACGTTTTAGTTAAATTTTCATCTTATTTTAAGTTCTTCTTGACTTTAGAACAAATATTTAATTATAAGAGATCTATTGTTGACGTATTTTTAGAATATGATGAAAAAATATGGAATAATTACTAATAAAATAAACTATATAATTGTAAGATTGTAAAAATAAAAGATTGTTCCAAATTCCTAATAATAATGGGTGCACGAAGGCTGGGTGACTTAAGCCAATGTGACTCTTGTCCCCGCACAAAAAAATATCTGCTCCTAAGAAGCCATCCCCATCTTACAATGGTCTGACTACAATATCTTAAGATATCTTTAATCTCCAACTCCCACAAGCATTCCGTTGAGAGTGTTACCCGCCAAAATATGCGAAAACAGGGACATTAACCTAGGTAGTGATATATCGTTTCACTGCCTTTTATAAACTTTTAATCAGGAGACAACCTTCCATGCCCCTCCAGGGTTTCTCCAGTTTCCCATTCCTCCATTGTTTGACCTTGCAGAGGTTGCACATACTCCTCTCGCCATACCAGAGGATAACCTTCAAGCCTCTATAACTCTAGATTACCTTCCAAATTTTTCGTGCCGAAAAATTTCTCCAGGTGAGGGGATAATATGATGGATGCCAGAAACATATTTTATTTGAAAAATATTATTTCAAGAATATCTTAACATTCAAAAGTGTAAGCGAGGTAGAAAAAGTCCAGTTACAGGAAGAGTTCAAGAACCTTGTTAGCAATTGTTCTTGAACTCTCACAGGGGGAAGATTTGAAATAACAATTAGAAGACATTCCTTCATATACAGTTGGTTGTAGAGACCGAAGCAGAACATTTGTTTTTCGCTCTCTTAGCATCAGTGCATATTAATATAAGTTAATAATTTCTTGCAAATAACCTGTAGTTATTATTTTAATAGAATATATTTATTGTTAGCAGTGGTGACTACTTTCTTATTTCTGATATCTCTCTCTCTCAAACATATATACTTTACAAGCCCTTTTACTAAACCACTCGTGCTACACAAGCTACCAGCACACAAACACACATCACCAATTACATTTCACAAGATACTTCTTTCACCACTTGTATAATAATATAAATTAAAAGCAATGCTATAATTCGAAATTTGAAAAAGTCTTTTTACCGGAAGTGAGATTTTACTGAATGGCTTTTTAATGTGTTGTAATTTCCTCATAAACGTCTGTAACGATTTCCTTTAATCTTGGCACCGTAACTGTAAACGTATCACTTCTATTTGAAACATTTTTTCCAAAAGATTAATTTTAGATAGTTTTGCGGAATATGTGGCATTAAATTCCAATGTTATTTGCATTGGTTCAGTGTTATTGTGTGCTCTACTGGACTACAACATAATCAGTTCTCTACCTGCTAGGATTGGTAGGTTAGTACATGCCCCTTCCACCAATTCTAAATTTCAAGTTAGAACAAATATGTAAACATTCAGTTGAAAGAAAATTTGTCATTTTATATGTAATGGTATAAACGGAAGTTAGAGGAAGTCGTATCACCCCAAATGTTTTGACTATTTATTTTATTCTTTTCTATGATCACATCTATCCGACCAAATCATTTGGGAATCTACCACTCCCTTTGACAGTTCGCCGGCATCTCGCTAGCATTTCCCAGCAAAGTTGCCACTTGTCTCTCTCTCTTTAAAGCTGAATTTTGTTTACATATATAATTCGATTTTATCCAAAGAAATATACAATTAATCAAACTTTCTGTCATAGCTCTTTTACTTCAATTACCTTTTTACTTCCTCCTACTTCCTAGTAACAGGAAGTATTGTAATCATGCCAATTTTCGATATCAAGTCTTCAAAAAGGAAATATCCGTTTTGAGGTCCCCTGAGTCCAAAAAAAGTAGTTTTTAGAAAAAGGTTAGTGTGTCTGTGTGTCTATGAACAACATAGCCCAAAAACGAAAAATCGTAGAAAGTTCAAAGTTATTATTCCGTTTTGGTATCATCATGGGATCTGACAGTGTGTTACCTGTCAAAATTCCTCAACCAGAAGTATCATTTTACAGAAAGGTTCTTTTTTTTTTTTTACTTTTTTGCAATTTTCTCAAAAATGACTCCAACCATTTCCTTGAAACATGGTACATCAACTACTCACTATTTTTATTATTATTTGTCTGCGGGGAGGGACCACGCTATCCAAAGCCCCACTGGGTCCATATAGCTACCCCAAGAAAAACAACAAATATCCAGACCCGGATTTAATCCATCTAAGATTCACCGCAGTACCAATAAATTGGACAATAACCTTAAGGGGAAATAACCTAAGCTCTTCCACAGTCATCCTATTCCGACCAAAGGTCCTGTACCTAATTTTTTCACAACCCAGGCAATCAGTCATAATATGGATGGGTGTTTCCTCCTCTATCTCATAGACTCTACGAAATGAATCCGGCATGAGCTCTATTATGTAGAGATGTCTCCTTAAACCGCAATGTCCAGTAAGGGATCCAACCAGATGCCTGAGACAGCTCCGTGAAAAACACAGCAACGTCTCACTAACATCCGGACCCCCGATGAGCATTTTCGACTGCCGAAAACCAACTGAGCTCATCCATATGGATGAATGCTGTGAAGCTGTCCATGATTGGAAGCCTGACAGAGATGTGCCAGAATACACGCCAACAGCAGACTCGGGACCAATGAAAGGGAGAGAGGCGCCTAATTTGGCAAACCTATCTGGACCTCAACATAATCAGTTCTCTACCTGGTAGGATTGGTAGGTTAGTACATGCCTCTCCCCCTCATTCCCAAAAATTCCCATATGACCTGGCACCAAATCAACTACACATACAACGAGCTACAACTTTTACTTCAAGCATTTCTCTGGGTTAATTCATTTAAGGACACTTTTGGGGGAAAAGTGGGGTTAGGTTTTCGTCTAAGGTGCTATCATAGTTGATTATACAATTCTACCATCCAAAAAAAATTAATTAGAAATACATTGATTTTCAAGAATCCGTTTTGATTAGTAAACCGGAAGTGTGTTTTTACTGACATTATTTCAGTTTTTCCGATTTTCTCCATAAAAACAGCGACGAATTTCATTAATTTCTTTAAATTTGGTATACTAACTATAAAATTTGTTAATCACAATTTTGAAAACTGGAGTAAGAGAAAGTTGTGTGAGTGTATCACACCAAAATTTTTCCTAATCACTTTTACTTGCAAAATTCAAAATTATTCTCGATTTTTTTTATGTATCTGTGGAACAGACTAACATGGAACCATCATCGACGAGATTTATAGGCCTAACAAATATAGCAACAAAACAGAAGAAGAGTTCAACAGCTTGGTTATGGCACTTATAACGAATGTTAAGTTCGGCCCATTGCTAAAACCTTCTGGTAATTGTGGCGTTATTTAACCAATATGGACGAATGGATTTGAACGTAAGCTTCAACTTAACTCTTTATCTACCATGACTTCCATAATCCTCCATCACATTATAGATCACCTCTTTTATGTGTCTAACTCTACGCACCAGAATGATCTTATCACTTCTCATTTATTATAGAAGTGTGGAAACTCTATAATTCTCAGTCATTTTGCTCTTACTTAAAATGTCAGCAGAATAACTATTCAGATAATCTGCCATGCAGGCTGAGCATGACTTGCGACAGCCCGCGAAATTGATGATGTAACTAACCCCAGTAAGTGTGTTAACACAGATTAGTTTCCAGTTAAACCAAGATATTCATTTATCACATCTTGCTTACATAAATTGTAAATGGATAATAGATAAACAAATTAAGAAGATAATTTCTGAGATAGCATCGTTGCCTAGATTAAGAATCATATAATATTCTAGAATAATATAATTTAGGGAACCTATTTACCATACGAAATTAGTATAGCAATAAATCTTATCGAAAATTATGTAATCTGATACTTCAAATATTCAAATTAAAATTAATATTGAATATTGAATTCTAAATTTCATATGAATTACTTCCTATTAAACTTAATTAGAGAACTGGTAGCCCTCGATGGGTATAGTTAGAAAGGCCACCAACTCTAGCACAATGGTTTAAAAATTGGTGAAAATGCTATATGATATTGTCAGTTAAATGTTGGTTGCGAGAAACTATATGGGACTCATTGCTGTTGATCAGTGCTTTGCGTGATCCCTTAAAAATGAAGTGATTGTGGACAAGAAAATTGGTATATTATTCAGTTCTAAGGAGTATAATAACGCTACCACAGATTTTGTATAAAACAGATTATTTTCAATTTATTAACCAATTAACTACACATAATGAAAGCAATAATAGTGTAGGATGGAATTGGCGGAAACACATATTGAATACCGTGGGTCTAGATGACCGGTTGTGAGTAATGCAAGAAGAAGAATAGAGAATGAAACAATAATTTAGTTGGCAGTAAGAGTCCGGGTAGAAAAGATGTACAGAGTGAAGTGTTTATTGCAGCCATTACACTTTACATGTTTTTACTGTGTTTGGACACTAATTAAAAACTACATTAAAGATTTTACTTTGACTCATTTATTTAAAAATAATAAACCTAAAGTCCTCTAGCCCACTGTTTACGGCCACATTGTTATTGAAATGTCATTGATTACAATAACTTGCTAATCTTTTATTACGATTATTAATTCCTCAACAAATTTTTATTCAATCTAGGTCAGTTATATAGCCGTGTTTTCCAGGCTAAAATCATATATTATCACTGTATGGTAGAATAGTAGAAGGGAGAATCCAAAGAGCTGAGGATATTTTCTAATAGCCAAGCTACACTAAAGGCTTTCGAATGTAGATGTGGGAATACGCGACCATTCCCAAATAGCATCAAGTCCAAAGAAACAGGAGCATCATAGAGAAAAAGATTGTAAATAAACTATTCGTGAATGTAAAATTACCTTTCTTGAGGTTTGGAGGAGAAATTTAAACGTAGGTGGCCATCAGCCAATTTCCCAACAGTCTCTCCCTCGACAAGTTGGTATCACAATGGACCTAAGAGGCTGCCGACGTCAAGAGAACTACACTTGCGCGTTTGATTGGCAGCAAACTTCAAGAGTTCATACCACCAACACTTTTGGGCAACAGCTAAATCATGCGAGCACCTTATAAGTATCAGGGAAACTAGCAATACGTGGGTCCATCTCCTTATCAATCGACCTTTGCGACAAAACTTTACGTCGGCTATTCGTCACCGACCAACATAGTAAGTTAAAAATGACTAGTAGATAATAGTATTGTTTCCATCTTTTTAAAATCAGGAAATGCTTTGGCCGGCGGATTACTTATACTTTGACGGTGGTTAATCGCACCAGTAAGCATACTAGGCCACTCACACTTAGTCTTGGACAAATATTAAAAATAAGTTTACCAAGTTTTTATGTTCGACGTTGCAAAAAACTGTTTTCAGAAAATGGTGTGCGTATGTATGTAATAACTCAAATATTTTCTATTAAAAAACGAAAAATCTTAGCAATCTAAAAAACATTACATAACCAGGAAATACAAAACAGAGGTTTTGGCAAAATGTCAGCCAAAATTGTCATATTATGGATTATGAAATGTTTTTGGTGTGTGTTGCTTAGTTGTGTTGTGGTAGCTTGTGGCGTGAGCGGTTTAGTAAAGGGCTTGTGTGTATGTTTGAGATAGAGATAGAAGTATTAAGAAATAATCAAGAGATCACTCTGTTTTTAAAATAGATATATTCTCTAAGTGAATTTAAGTACTTTACAATATCACAGTAATATGCTTATCAATATACTGAAACTAGTTAGAATGAACTCTTATGTTTTAACTTATAACTGGCACTGATGCTAAAGAAAGCGAATGACAAGTGTTCTGATTGAATGTCTATTTCAAACTGTGTTGAAAGAATGCCTTCTCTTCATAGTTTAAATCCTCCCCTGTGAGAAGGGGTAGACAATGCTAACCAATTTCATGAACTCTCTGTTGTAACGGTAGTCTTCTACCTGTGTGGATCCTTTTTGCCAGCGAATGTTAGAA
The DNA here is from genome assembly GCA_011037195.1 of Triatoma infestans. Taxonomy (NCBI): domain Eukaryota; kingdom Metazoa; phylum Arthropoda; class Insecta; order Hemiptera; family Reduviidae; genus Triatoma; species Triatoma infestans. Next base: position 12,356 of record JAAEAF010005968.1, read on the forward strand.
TTTCTTCATAATTTTTATATATTTGAAATAAAATATATGTCTATATTTCTGGCATCCATAGCAATTATTTTGTTTTCATTTTTTTTTATGATTGTCGTAAATCGCCAATTTTCTTTAAACTTTATATTCACTAACTAATTACACTATGAACATAATATTAGCTTTGTAACATCATTCTTGGACACTTTATTTTAGAGGAGTTCAATGACAACAGTATTAATAAAAGTCGGTAATTAAGTTCCTAGACTGAATAAGTCTGTATGGTTTATAGAAAGCATATCAATTAATTAGTTAATAGTACTATCAATTAATCTTAAAATTATGAGAAAAATACAATTACCAATTCATTTAAATGATAATAACAAAATAAGATTATAAATGAACCCCCAATAGGCAAAACGAGCTCAATTTAACAAAAAAAAAGATAAATAATAAGCATTATAGAAAGGACAAATTGGTCCAATTAAGTATTAAAAAAAAAAAATGAGAAACCGTATAAATTAAAAATTTAAAGAAACTTCCATAAAAAGTAATTGGCAATTTTCCGTTAACGTTGAGGTAACATTAAACATTCAAGATAGAAATTGATCCAAATTAGTGAAGTTTTATTATAAATGTTTAATTAATAGTTGTGTTCCAATAAACCATTTAGTATACCTGTCTTAAAAATATAACTAACTATAGTTTAATTAACTTAACAATATACTAAATTGCAAAGTGAAATTAAAATGAATTTAAAGGAAGCACATTAAAACATCCCCAATCAGACTATTTCTAATTCACACATATCTCCATTACACACCTCTCTATAAAAACTATTCCAGTCAAGTCCCGCTGGACCATTTCCTAAATAGAATCTACACTACAGGCAGAATAAATCTAGTATTGGAACTACATTAAAATAAAAATTAATAAATAGGAGAATAAATTTTAAGTAACTGACTACCACATGATTAAAAAAATCTTATGTAAAAAACACACACACAACTTTCTCTTACGCCAATTAATACAATTATTTATAAGAATGACAATTTTTTTAAAACATTAATGTTAGCTAATTGTCCAAACATAAATAGAGAGGCGGTGGGAGGACAAATGCCAACCTACCAACTGTAGAAAGAGTAGAACGCCAATAACACAGAACCAAACCCATTCCGCAAAACTATCTCAAATCTATTTTTTTTTTTTTTTTTTAATGTTTCAAATAAAACATCTGGGCCCTTAGCTCTTCAAATTTAAAGAAACTCGTTGAAGCTATTTCGAGATAATTCCGAAAATCTGATAAACCTATTCTGTAAAGTTGCTCATCCGGTTAGCTACATCAAATTTAGAATTCCACGACCCCCCGCAGGGGGAGCAGATTAGCTGCTCTTGGGGAGTGACGCCTCCACGGGTACCAGTTAGCACACACACACGCATGCACACACACACACTCACTTACATGTACAGATGTGAGTGTATCCCATATAATGTATGTCTGTATGTATATATATGTCTGTGGGTGCATATATATACTTCTGAGCATCATACACTAACACACATACACGCATCAGAACACACTAATATTCACTAGAGGTCTCTACTTCGAGGCAAGAAAGCTTCCTTTCTCCCACGTGTTTGCCGTGCGTGGCAACCCATGTTGACGGAAAAGGGATCCTGGACGCTGAGGACGTCGGAGAACTGCGGACTCCCAAGTCCAACACTCGTCTTTGGCCCTTGCTTCGGGTGGTCGAATGATAGCCCTAGTTCGATCAATCGGCTTGAGATGACCATACTTTGTGTGGGTCGTGTGGGTTAGGATGTGGCTTGTGGAGGCACTAGTCTGTGTTTATCACAGTTACTGTGTCAGTCACGAGTGTTTGACTATAACTTTTATGATTATCTGCCCCGGTACCCCATACTCTTTGCGAAGTGTTGGCTACTACTGGGGCCCATTGGAGAGTCCGAGGAGGCTGGATTACTTAGGAGACGAATATATTTCTACTACTATGAATCTTGAAACAAACCCACCTTTTTCAGAAGGCAGTGTAGAAAAATGTAAATTTATGATAATGAAAATTAAGAATGAGCAGAAATCTTTTAAGAAGTAAGTGTTATAAAGCTTTAAAAATATCGTAGCTGGTTCTGAGATCAAAAAATTGAGAAATGGAACTCTGTTGATAAAAGTTATGTCAAATGCCCATTTTGACACACTAATAAACCTGATTGTGTTTTGCAATGAAGAGGTGAAAGTTCCCATTGAGGACTGAATGTCTCCAGAGGTGTAATCAGTTCTTATGAACTTCTCTACTGCGATGAGAACGAGATTAAGGAGCAACTAGCCTCGCAAAAAGTCATTGACGTTGAGAGACTTAAGTCTAGGAAAGGAAATATGTCCTCAACTGTATCTACACCGGCAGTCCTACTTACATTTGATACCCTGCTCTTCCCAGGAAGGTGTTGGCTATCTGGTATTAGGTGTACGCCATTATATTCCCAGCCCATTGCGCTGCTTTAAATGCATGAGATTTGCTCACACAGCTTTAAACTGTATTAGTGAATATCCAGTCTGTGGACTATGCGGCCTGTCAAGATACTTCGGCGAATGTACGAGCCCATTAAATTGTGTCAACTTCTCGGAAGGACACGCTGCTTGGGCTACAGAATGCAGAGTTTATATAAATGAACGAAAGATCAAAGAAGTGATGACAAAAGAAAAATTAACCTATGTACAAGCGGAAAAAGAATTCCACTCCATCGTACAGATGAAGCGTCATATGCACGTCAGCAATGAACGGGAAAAATCACTTGAGAACATGTTAGCTAAACTACTTACAGCTGTTGAAACACTTTCGGAGAGATTAAATAAGTTAGAGGAAGCGCAGAGATTTTCGTCGGAACTGACAGAAATTCAAGTAGAAATCTTAAAAAATCATGTACCTGATCTCACTAGTAATGAACAAACTAAGTTACCAATTTTTAAACAAAAAAATTCCATCAAATTTAACGGAGCTTCCGCTTCAACTACAACCTCTTCAAATAAACAAATATCGAAAAATGAAGTTCAGAAAAAAGGAAATCGCCAAGGAAGCAAGAAAATGAAAAAATGATATCCTCGAAGAAAAGTCAACAAATTTGGAACAAGAAGAGGATATATATAATATGGAACAAGACCGACCACCAAGTAGACCTCAATGTAGTGGAGGTCTCAGACGTGCGCTCTCAGCTTCATCATCGGCATCATCCACAACAAAAAATGCAGCCAAGTCAAGGCGAGTAATAGTAAATTCCTCCATGACATCTCCGAAAGAAATTCAAAACGAGGTTTCTAAAAATACAAAATAGGACCAGTTAAAAAGAGCAAAAAGCAAAATCAAATAATGCTTAATAGAAAGTATTGTTTAAATTAATCCACCTTCATCAGTATGAATATACTTCAGTGGAACTTGAATTGTTATACAACTCATAGAGAGGAATTAAGAAGCTTGATAAGAGAACAGTCTCCGTTGGTATTATGTTTACAGGAGACACATCTAAAGTCAAAAGACAGGATATCCATACCTCACTATCACTGCTTTAGATATGACTACCTCCAAGGACAACGTGCTTGTGGTGGGGTAACAGTACTTGTACAAGAGGATGCTATATGCCAAGAGTTGCAAATAATCAATAATTACTACCAAACGATAGCAATTAAAATCAACCTGCCAACAGAAATAAATGTCTGTTCTATATATATATATATATATATTCCTCCATCACAGCGTATAAACAGAACAGAAGTAAATTCCTTTATACCACAATTCCAGGGTCCTCTATTATAGCTAGGCGATTTTAATGCCCACCATTCTGCATGGGGTGGAGCTGTCACAGACGCTAGAGGTTCTGAGATTATTGATATCTTCGAAAAACATGATCTCATTTTCTTAAATGATGGCCCATACGTTTATATCGTCATAGTATGGGCACTTTCAGCCATAGATCTCTCTGTATCATCGGCTTCACTTGCCCGTAGATTAGAATGGAATCTCCTGAATGATAACTATGGAAGTGACCACTTTCCTATCTGCATAAAAGGCTCAAACAGTATAGAGCAACAAGCAAGACCTCAAAGATGGCTGGTAGAGAAGGCGGATTGGACACATTTTACAGATTCTTCTACAATACGAAGTGAAGACTTGATTGGAAACATTGACCAAAAGATAAAAACACTCAACGAGAAATTACTGAAGGCTGCATTGGAGAGTATACCAAGATCGAAAGAAACTTACAAAAGGGTAACAGTGCCATGGTGGTCAGATGAATGTCAACAAGCAGTCAGGGAACGGCGGAGAGCTATTAGGAAATTCAAAGGAACAAGAGAAAATTACCTTGAGTATAAAAAGGCAAACGCTGAAGCTAGGAGAGTAATTAGGAAAAGTAAAAAGGAAACTTGGCAACAATATATGTCCTCGCTAAACAGGAATTCCACCCAGTCTGAGGTATGGAGAAAAATAAACGTATTGATGGACAATGTAAAATAAATTTGAAACCGGGACTAGAGAAAGATGGTTAATATTTCACACACCCTTTTGAAATAGCTGAATGCATAGCATCATATATAGCTGAGTATACATCGGACGAGCCTTACGACCCCAACTTTCTAAGTAGAAAGAACATAATAGAAAGCGAGGAAATTTTGATGGCAACGGACAACAGAGAATCAGCGTTAAACCTACCATTTACTATCCTCGAACTTGATACTGCACTTCATAACTGTAAAAACTCGGCTCTTGGCCCAGATAATATACACTACTCCTTTCTCAGAAATCTAAACGCAGATTCTAAATGCACTCTGTTATCCTTATATAATGAAATATTTACCAATCATATGTTCCCACAGTTTGGCGGACAGCAACAATTGTCCCAGTTTATAAATAAGGAAAAGACAAATATTCACCTAAGAGCTATCGCCCAATAGCACTCACAAGTTGCATTTGTAAAGTTTTGGAACGAATGATAAGTAACGAAAGTAATGAAAGTAAAGAAAGAAGTTAAGTCCATCTTATTTGCTGATGATTTTACAATATATCTGACAATAGATAGAGTTGTGGAAGGTCAACATAAATTACAACGAGCACTGGATAACTTAGCAGAGTAGTCCTTAAACAATGGGCTTAAATTTTCTTCAGAAAAATGTAAGTGTGTAGTATTCTCTAGGCTCAGCCGTCACCAACCTGTCCCCACTCTCTATATCAATGGCCCGCCCATAAAAGTCACCATTCTACTCGGTTTCTCGGAGTTATTTTGATAAGACCCTGTCGTGGAGTGCACACATACAAGATTTAAGAGACCGTTGTCAAAAGTCCTTAAATTTATGAAAGGTATTATTAGGCACTAGATGGGGTGCTGATAGAGGAGTAATGTTCAAAGTATATCGAGCAGTCATCAGATCAAAAATGGACTACGGTTGTTTCATATATCCATCAGCTACGCAAAACATCCTGAAGCAACTCGATATCATACATAACCAGGGAATTAGTCTACAGGCGCGTTTAAAAGTAGCCCTACAATAAGTATGTATGTCGAAGCATGTGAACCTCTGATATCATGTAGGCGCCGACAATTATCCCTTGCTCTCTGTATTCAACTACTCAGTAAAACATCAAGTCCTTGCTACAGAACGATCAGTAGCCTCCTGCTGGAACAACTGTATGACAGAAAGATACGCGCAACCAGACCACTCGGCCTAAGATGCAAAGGCGTAATTACAGAAAAGAACATTCTATACCTGCAATGGTTTATCTCCAGCAGAATACGATAGCCCACTGGCTAATTCCCCCTATAATAGTTGATTCAACCCTACTTAAATATCCTAAGGATTCAACCTCAGTGTCCATTTATAAACAGTATTACCTAGAACTTATGGATCGAATGAAACCCACATATGTTGTTTTCACTGAGGGTCAAAGAATCCACAAGGCTGTGGGGCTGCAGTTGTAATCCGTGACAGAATCTACAAGTTCAGGTTGCCGCTTTAAGTAGCGGATACCAAACAGAACTGTATGCAATTCACATGGCACTGACTATTGTCGGAGGAATTGAGGGGCACATAGCGATATGTTCAGACTCAATGAGCTCCTTATACTCTATAAAACAATCTGTTCGAAGCACCCAATTGTACAGAATATCCACACTCCTTGTACAACATGAGGCAGGAAGGAACTAATGTTGTCTTTGTTTGGGTACCAGGGCATTCAGGTGTTGCAGGGAATGAACTCGCTGATTTGGCTGCTAAAGAGGCGACAAATATGGAGACCATATTCGAGAGACACATGCCACTTGACGTAATAAACGGTATTAAAACGAAAATTCATCAAGATTGGCAAGATGAGTGGACCTCAGTGAGTGATAACAAACTGAGGGAAATTAAGGGGATCGTACACCCTGGGACACCTGTTACAGAGGTAACAGGAGGGAAGAAGTGGTGACAGCTCGACTGAGAATTGGTCATACCCGCGTAACCTGCTCTACTCACGGATACCTGATGAGTAGAGAAGTGGCCCCTAGATGTAACACTTGTAAGCGCCCCTTGACAGTAAAACATATAGTTCAAGATTGTCCTTTATACAGTAAATGGAGATTATTAAACTCTATTCCAAATAGAATACAGGAAGCTCTCGGTAATGATCTCAACAACATTAATCGAATAGTACAGTATCAAAGAGATATCCGCCTATATGACGGAATATAGTTTTATAATTTTGATTGTTAGAGTAGGCGCAGACATGCAATTTTTAAGTTTTGCAATAGTTGCACAACAGTTTGATCGGCGAATGACGAAGTGCGCAGACATATGCAACTAAACCGTCTTGTGCCATCACCCTAGCACACATGCAATTAAACGATTCAGTTTTAAGATGAACTAAGTTCCGGTCAGAGTGCTCGGGTAGGCTGGTATTATAAATTGGTGGTCTGCTTTGAATTTCCTGGATGAACCTTTCCGTCCAATCAGAATCATCTTCAAACTCTGAAATAACTTAATT
>JAAEAF010005969.1:0-42021 GCA_011037195.1 Triatoma infestans
TCTAGGAGCGAATATCAATCTGTTACTCACTAAGGAAGTTACTTCTATCTAAGTATGGTATAAATCCCATTAATTTATTAAATTCTCTATTGGAATTATATATGTAAATTGAATACTTATTAGATTACAAAAATATAGAATAATTCATTTACCAGTTAAATTGGAAAATGATCACTATTTTGGGGGAGTTAAGTACGTAAATTGAGTGCTTCTTAGATTGCAAAAATGTAGGGGTATTTTGTACCTAAATTGAGATAAAAAGACTACTGGTTCCACTAAGTTTTCCTTTCTTTAAGTAATTTGTTTAATTGTACAAACAATTAATTCGATAGAAGATTTTTTTTTTTTTTGGAAATTACATTATCTGTGTAGGATCAGCTTTCCACTGTGTGGAATTAGACTTACTCCTGTAAAAAGACTACAGAAAAATACTACTGTAGTAAGATATTACTGCGAAACTCCGCAAACTATCTCTAGAGAGAAATTACTTTTGCTCAAATAAGAAGTGTTTAAACATGTATAACATATAAATTCCAGTTAAATTACTAGGTTTAATAAATGCGTATATACCGCAATTCTTGCTTTTATTTCTTACATGTCAAGCTCTAAGATACGCACTTTCGACTTTTACAATTTTAACTGCAAACTTACAGTAGTTATCTCTAGAGAAAATTACTTTTGCTCTAATAAAAAGTGTTTAAAAATATATAAGTTCCATTTAAATTACTAGTTTTAATATGTAAGCATAAATCGCTATTCTTACTTTTATTTCTTACATGTCAATTTGTAAGATAGGCACTTTCTACATTTCTAACCGGAAACTTACATCTCTACTTTGCAAGAATTGACGGAATTATGTGTGTAAATTGAGTACGTTTTAGATTAGAAAAGTGATTAAATATGTGGAATTTGATACGTAAATTGAGATACAACAGTTATTAAATCTCTGGTTAAACACTAGCTTTTTTTTTTTTCCCTTTCTTTAATTGCATAAACAATTAGTTCGACAAAACATATTAACTATTTCGTCGTACATTGCGTTAGATAACAGATCCAACGACTTTAAGCAGTACCAAAAAGAAAACGATATATTAGATTCTATAAATATAGTTGATCGATAAACAAAACAAAAAATTATCTTAAAAAGGAAAGTGGAGATTTAACTCATAGTGGAGTCCTTTGTAATTAAGTGTTAATCGGTCACCGGCAGAGACAACATGGGCTCGCACAAAGTGTTAAGTGTTTCTCAGCTCTATGGAAGAAAAGTAAAACCTACTAACGAACAATTTGGACTGTGGTTATTATTAGAAAACTTGGACAACTTAATTACAAATGATTGTGTAATGTTTTTTTTTTAAAAAAAAAATAAGGACTGTTCGGTTATTATCGGCTCTGTAGTTCGGCTGTCCTCGTTGTGTTTTGTATAATAGGCTAAATAGATTTTTCTTAAAGAAGGAAAATGGAAATTAAATTGTAATTGCTTACCAAAAACCTTACATAGGTAAGTGACTCATAAATCAATATACTGTATTAAATGTCAATATACTTGATCGATAAAAGTAGATAAGAAGGAACCATACATTAAGTTTTAGTTTATTGTTTACCAAAAAACTTACATAAGTATCCGTCTAAAAAAAAAAAAAACTCATCTGTTTACCAAAAAAAACTAAGTATCTGTCTAGTGATTAAATATGCGGAATTTGGTATGTAAATTGAGATACACCAGTTATTAAATCACTAGCTTTTTTTCCTTTCTTTAATTGCATAAACAATTAGTTCGATAAAAAAACATATTATTAACTATTCCGTCGATAACAGGTCCAACAACTTTAAACTGTGCCAAAAAAAAAATAAAATAACCGATATGTTGGATTCTATAAATATATAATGATCAATAAAAAAAAAAAGAAAGGAAAATGGAGATTAACTTGTAAATTGCTTACCAAAAACCTTACACAGGTAAGTGACTCATAAATCAATATACTGTATTAAATGTCAATATACTTGATCGATAAAAGTAGATAAGAAGGAACCATAGATTAAGTTTTAGTTTATTCTTTACCAAAAAAACTTACATAAGTATCCGTCTAAAAAAAAAAAAAATAAGTAAATATATTATATTGCAAACATTGTGCATACATAGAGGTTAATAAACTTTTGTACGAATGGAAAAATACAGGTTAATGAACCCTGGCCTGGGGTACGTGGGGCAGAGCCTCTCTTTAAGTCTCTGTGTATATATTTTATAAATATATATCTATAGAGAGAGAGAGAGAGAGTGAGAGAGAGAAGTATGTGGGGTGAGGTATAAGGATCTAAAGAAAACTACTATTGCCAAGTTACCACTATAGCTGAGTGGTGTAAGTGATGGACTTGGATGACGAAGGTTGTGAGATCGCTTTTGCTGACCTAAGCAAAAAAAAAAATTAATTTTTAATATTTCTTCGCTTACAGGAAAAGGGGATGGGGAGGGGGTGGGGGAAAAGTTGGGAATAGGTTGGGGGAGGGGAGAGGGGTCATTTGGTGGGAGAGGGGTAACTAGGGCGGTGAGGGGGGTGGTGGATCATGGACAGGGAAGGTTGGAAGGTAGAAGGCGAGGGGGGTAGGTGAGGGAGCAAAAATCTGTCCCAGAATCGGCAAACATATACTACTCAAATCATATTAATTGTAGTTACCATTAGGCTCATTCAAATTATTGTTAAAATATATTCTATTTTTATAAATTAAGTGTTAGTAATTCAAGCAATAACTCTCTAAACTAACTTCCGCCTAATAAATCCCTCTTCAAGACATCTAACTTCATACCTCAGGAATCACGACAATTGATTCCACTACAGTTTCAAGTTCAGTTTGCTCCAAAATGCTCCTAAATTTTTTTTTTTTTTTTTACATAAAATTCAAAACAATTGTACTCCGACACACTTAGGTTAATAAATATGGCGGACAAATTTTTTATTGTACACTGAGCTTAGATTAAGCTTTAGTCGGCCACTTCTTAGTTAAGTGCGCTCTTAAATTTGGTTTATTGGGCTAAGTGACCATTGAAAGTTAGAAATTTCCATTTTAAACTAAGTTTAGTCAAAACTCAGCTTAAGCTTGATTCGAAAGACTGGCCCTAAGAAGAAATTTAATAGAAAAAAAAAACCTGTTTAATACAGGGCAATTGCTTTAGAGTTCCAAAGTTCTAATTTAACAAATCCTTAATGAATTGACTTAATTAATTAGAAGTTTGCTTCATCACTATTTGAAATATTGCTCATTCATTTTTATCTTTAGGCTTCGTTTAACAAGGACTAAGGATATTTTTATACTAGTGGGAAACTGCTGAGTTATCTATGCTTGCTCATGTGGAATGTTAATGGGTTACATAAATTAGTTGTACGTGAATTTCTTTAACAGTTCATATCTGAGGGATGGCCAACGCAGTTTAGCCAACCATGTAATGTACCATTCATTTATTATTATCCCACCCTGTATATTAATTGTGTCTTCTTTCCAGAATAATGTGAATACATTTCTATGAAACTTTCCTGTTATAAAATACATCAGCTGGTATAAAAAAAACGACTATAATTCATGTCTTAGTATTGTTAGATTTGATAGAAGATGCAGTCGGTTTAGGGCTGCCTAATAACAGATTACTTTGCAACAGATTTAAACTAACATTACTAAACAAATTATATTAATATACACATCAATCTTAAAATCCATCTGGACCTAAGGACTAGAACTTTGGGCCAAGCCAAAGTTTCCTTCTAATTTCCAACAAATCCAATCCCATAATCAAAAATCCTGCATACATTGTTAGACCTCTATTTGTTTGTCTGCAATCTCTTATGTCCTTAATCCCTGTTTGCAAAGTCTTAATGACCTTTAAATTCACATTTATAACTGTTGTGGCTTCTTGTCCTTATAAAGAACTCCATAAAAATCTTTTCCTGCTACTTAAACCCTTTAGCCAGAAATCGTTCCTCTCGAATCCTCCAGAATCCTTGTACCCGTCGAGTAAAGCGCCAATAGCCTCAAGATCTTCTATCATCATGTGACTTGGAGTATTACCATTAGATAACTTCTTCCCCAGTCGATTAGTGATTTTAATTTTTTTTTTTCGTTGTTTTGTTTTATCTAGTCATCAGTCAGATTTGCTTATATGAAAATTAGCGCTATGTAAAAATATAAATGTATTTCAATCCAACAGAAGTATCTATAAATACGTGAATCTAAATTCTGCGAATTAAAAATCCCGCTTTTTTTATTTATTCTTAGAAAAAACTTTCCATAAATGATTTGTTTGCCCCCCCCCCTCCCCCGCCAGCAATGTCCTCTTATTTCATTAACTTTATGCTACAGTTTTTGTGTTTTATTATTTTTACTAATTAGTTACTTTGTGCTTTGTCAACTTGGTGTTTTACAAAGAGAGAAGTAGCTCCATTTTTCTGATTTAACAATACCTTCAAGCTATTTCTTGCTTAGTTGTAAGTATCTCTGCCGCTTATCTTCCTTCTACCCTTGTCTTGTCTTTTTCACTTTACTCACAATTGTTTCCAATTCTTTTTTCTTTCTCTTACAGTTTTACCATTTGTTATCATTGAAGATCGTATTATTATTATTATTATTATTATTGCAATGAATATATTTTGTTAAAAGTTATTGCTCGGTCAAGTTTTTATTCTTATTAATTTTTACTTATTGGAACAAAAATTAATTTGTAGTATACATATAAAATAAATAGTGTTTGCAGATGAGTGTAATATAAATAAATGAATTGCTGAAACTACCAACACCAGGTTATTAGTTTGTGGCACTAGAAAGAAAATGTCAGTTACTATTTCTCTAAGCTTATTTGGACATTCAGATCTGAAGAGATAAAACTTCGAGGACAAAAAATCTAGAGTAATGTGTGAAAATTTATTCAATCTACCATATCTTAATGTAGTAAAAATCGTTATTTGTGGATTGTTTCATATTTTTACTGGAAGAAAGAAAAAGATCGTGTCAAATTTTCGAAATTGAAAATTCACCGGAAATACGGATGTTTTCAGGTACCTGAGTTCGAAATAAAAATGTTTTTAGCGTATAGTTTGAAAAAAAAAAATCGGTTAACCGGATATGCAGCTTTAAAGAATAAGTTTTAGAATTTTTTTTTGGAATATTCTCGAAATCTACTATAAATATAACTTTCTCTTACTTTAGTAAGAGAAATTTTTTTTTTTTTTTAAACTTGGAATGTTAAGTGCACAATCATAACCGTCTTACTTTTATTTGTAACACTCCCCAAAAGTTTAATTTTACAAGGTACGTAGTTCTGCGGAATTTCGTGACGTTAAATTTCAAATATTATATGGGGTTGGTCTGTCTAATATTATTGGCGCTCTCTTCTGAACTGCAGTGTAATCACTCCGACTACTTGCCTTGATAGGTAGGTATTGCCCTCCACCATCTCTATATTTGTATATACGGCAAATGTGTACAATATAAAAGTTAAAGAATCATCTCTGTAATTAGCCATTTGTTTTGCCATATGTCAACAAATAGGCATAAACGTTGATACACCAGCATATTTCACTTCAGCCACAATAATTATCGCCCCCTCCTTATATATATATATATATAATAAATAGTGCCCCTCTTAGAAAAAAAAACAAAGTAAACTGACATATACTATTCTTAAACGTGCGCTGTGATTAAGCCAGAGACATAAAGTACACCATTTTTTTTTTCTTTTTGTTTCTGCAATTTCTTAAGCAGATAGAAATCGATTAGTATCATATTATTGAAAACAATATTTTCCTTTGCTATTTATTTTTAGTTCTATATAAGAAGGGTTTTCAATAAGTTCTTTGATAAACAGAGACATAAAGTTAATTTAATTGTATAAAGGTGGGTGTAATTTCAACTGTGTATGTATGTATGTAAACCAATTTGTGTGTATTGGGTATATTACAAGCATGTGATAAGAGAGAGAGAGAGAGACTGATAGTAATTTCTCATCATCATCTTATATCCTCTTACAGTGTACTTTGAGTTGGTTTTAATAATATTCTATATCATGTTCTATTTCTGTATTCCGAGTATAATTATTATTATTATTATTATACTTGAATATTTCATTCCTTGACTTTAATATTGGGGAAAAATTGAAATAGCTCTAGCATTCGTTTTTTGATTATAAAGCATCATGTTTTCAATTTTTAAATACATTCTTTTGGTCTGGAATAATTAGATATTTCTGGTTATGACACTTCTCTTTATTAAACCGAGTTTTGGTAGCAAGTTAAGACGATAGTGTTGGTCGTTTAAGTTACACAGCACACGTACAGACGATCATCTTCATCCCCCCCCCCCCCACAACTTTATTATAGTATTCAATAATGCCTTTAATTAATGATATTTACTGTTGAAGATGCTTCACTGGTGTAATGGAATCAGGTATTAGATGTAATGGAATCGTTTGATGTGTGATTCCTGGAGTAGCAGATGTCTTGAAGAGGGCGGGAGTTAGTTTGAGAGATTTGGAAGTTAGTGCTCGAATTATTAAACGGTTTTTTATATAAAAATAAACTGTATTTTAACAATAATTTAAACGTGATAATTGGTAACTAATAACTATAATAAAATACTTAATAATAAATAGAAGATAAATAGCTGATAATTTAGAATGGTTAAAATAACGAACTAAAGTGCACAACTACGAGAATGATAAGTTGAATATAACTGTGAATTGCCGCTCGTGTATAGTTTGGTCGTAGATGATATAATAATCCTCGTCGTATATCATAGAGTTTATATATACTGTTGTTCACACTCACACCAAGATATCTGTCTTAGTGTGCGGCCTTGTGCGACCTTCGTAGTTTTCTGACCTTATTTAGTGGCCATACTTATGGCGGTGCCTGCCTTTTGATGCGAGAATTGATGAAAAGGCTTTGTTGTTTGTTTGTTTGACCGCGGCTGTCGGCGGCCAACAGTGTCACTGTTTTCACCTTTTGTAAATTATTTCTTTGGCGTACTTTGCCGATGTCAGTGACTTTGCCATGTCATTACACTGGTAATTATCCGTTGTTGATTGAAACTTTTTAAAAAAAAAACAAATTTGGTATTAAACACTTACCAGACTGCTCTTACTGCTGCAATTCTAATGGAAAATTTTTTCTTTAAATTTTCAATATTTACTAAATTTAGTTGGATTTGAAACCTTATAAATAATGTAGTGGGGATAACACTTGCTTACGTCAGTTGACATTTGGCAGTTAGTAGAGTCGTCTTCGCAACACCATAGGAAGCTTGCAGTAGCAGTTTAGATTTGCCTAACACACGGTTCTCTAAAAATCAAATAATTCCTGAAAAATGTTTCAAATGAAAGTGATTGAGCGATCAGAGAGAGCATAGGTGCTCGCTCGCTCGATCGATCACAAGAATGGTGGGTTAAAAAAGTTATGAATTGCTCGCCCAGGCTTACTGCAGAATTACTCCAAGAAGGCTACGCGGTGGTCATAAGGAAATCTGTGGGTCTCCTTACTGGCCATTGTAGGCTTAACAAGCACATATATCGCATGGGCCTGACAACGGATAGCCTGTGTGTGATAGGTTTTGTATGGAAGAAGAAGAAATAACACTGCATGTGCATGTACTGTGTCAGTGTGAGAGGCTTGTATGGCTGATGTTTCTCCTCTTTGGAAAGGAGAAACTGATAGCTGCAAGCTTCACCCAAGAGTCTCTCTCGGGACTCCGAAGTCTAATATAACAGCCTGGCCTTAGAGAGTGCTCTGACTAGTGGTACGTGCTCTCAAGGATCCCCCAGGAGTCCCTCTCTAGACTCCAAAGTCTAATTAATCAGACAGGACCGGAGAGGAATCCCATAGGGATCGCGGTGGCGTAGGCTATATAGCCAGCTCTCACAGAATCTTAATATAGGTTCAATATCTTGCCGTTAACTTCCTAAGTTAAAAAAAAACAGTATGAAACCCTCACATGACTTTCTCTTGAGCTACAATTAATACAATGTAATAGAAACATTTCCTTTCAAAAATTTTGTTTACAAACGTTTAAATAGGTATCTCTACTATGGTGGTAGTGTATACCAGAGTGTAAAACTATGAGCGTCCGCTGTCGCTAAACTAAATCTTCTAGCAGCAGTTTCAATTGATAGGCTCCCAGAACCACCCCAAAATCAGTTTCACTGGAAAAATCGAAACATCAATCAATTTTTTCAGAAAACTGTTTACTAAGAACTGTGCCTTAGTATTCCAAGTTTAAAAGAAATCGTTAGTCGTTTTCGGAAAACCTACGGTTCTCGCAAATCCCTCCAACAAATCAATTCTCGAAAAAAAAATGTTGCCAGTAAAAGTGGTATGTATTTATGGGTGTCTAAATAGTATACGAAGTTTAAACGAAATTGTTAGAGGCGCTTTTGAGAAAATGCTAAAAACTGAAAAAAAGAAGAAAAAAACGAAATCAATAATGTTGCAGTTTCGGTTATTGAGTTCCCCGAAACTCAGGTGGTAGTAACTAAACGAAATACCAATTTGAGCTTCCATCTATTTCTCATTTATGAAATATGTTGTTAAATTTTATGATATTAAATTATGATATTTTGTTTGGTATTCAAGGGACCTCATATATATGTTACTTCTTGCGAACGAGGGAGGGTTTGCAGGATACCTTTATAGGCCCCGAACCCTTCTGCAGCTTGTCCAGGAGCCTTATTCAAACTTCTATCGAAGATTGGATAGAAGAACAGCATCTGCTTTGGTGGGAGAGAACACCAGGACAGAGGCAGGCAAAGCTCTTTATCAAGAGACATTTGTCTAAATTTACCAGAGATCTACTGAGCCATACCCGAAGGAATATAAGGCTAATTGTGGGTCTAATAACAGGGCATTGTCGGTTGAACAACCTGCAAATAGTGCGGTATGACGATTCTGCAAGGCAGAGGAAGAAACCCCGGCGCACATCCACTATGAGTGCGCCGGCCTGGCGAGCATAGTTTCTTCAATTGGGGACAGGCAATCCCGAAGCTATGAGCTTCATGACAGAGCCGCTATCAGCTTTGCTAGGATTGATTAGGAGGCAGAGCTGGAGGTTGTGCTATAATTTAGGGGATCCACAAAAGACCACGTCTTGTAGGTCGCAGTGAAATGAGGCTCGCCCCCGCCGTTTCTAATCTAATCTAATCTACTTCTTGTGAAAACTCAATTTCAAAAATATGATACGATCACAAAATTTTCTATAGGAAAGTAAATATTGGTGATGCCCTTTTTCGAGAAAATTCCTAGCTCATAAACCTATTTGTGTAAAGTCGCACTTATGGTTAATCAGTTTTCTTGAAATTTCGATATATAGCAGTGCTTTTAATATATCTTAATATTATATGGTTGTTAGAACCACAAAATTAGATTGAAATGGTGCTTTAGAGGAAAGCTTAATTTTACAGCTCTCCTAGAACTCTAAAAGTTAATTTTACTGGATAAAAGTTTAGGAATTAAAGCTGATTGGTATTTATGTATGTTTATGATAGCAGACGAAATATGTGTGTTTAGTGTAGAAAAAAAAATCATCCGCCTAGAAGAAAAACATACCACAAATATATTATATAGAGACCACTGCTAAAAAACATTTTTTCATTCTCAGGACGATTCAAAACTTAATACTCCGGTGAATACTTAATTTCGAATAAAGTAAAGTAAAGTAATGCCTATTTTTTCAGGCGGGCTTAACGTCCAACTACCAAATTAGGTGTCGTGGACGGGGGCGGAAGCACGTACTTTACTATTAATATTTTTTAAACAAATATAAAATTTAGTTATACGCTGGACTCGAACTGGGGTCCTCCCCTTACAAGTCCATGCTCATAACCAATACACCAACACCCGCCCCTTAATTTCGAATACTTAACATATATTGCATTTCCTCTTTAACTAGCAATAGGAAAAGTGGAAATGAACTAATCTCACCGCTAAAAGTATTATTAGTCCCAAGAAAGAAATTCATCATTTAAGGCAATGAATTTACCAGAAGTAAGTCCACGAGAGTAAATCGCTAATAAAAGATGCTATATTTTATTTTATTTTATTTTTTTTATTTTTATTTAAGGCGTGCCAACATGTATGGTCATTGGCGCCCAGAGCCTTCTCAGTGCACCGCCGCACCGCCGGCGTCCGGACAGTTATCTTTCGTTACAAACAACCCTGTCCATCACCTGACAGTGAGCTGTAGAGGCCCCCTAGGAAGAAAAAAATCTAAAGGTAGCACAGCTGGATTCGAACCCGGGTCCTCCGCGTGGGAGTCCAGTACGCTAACCACTTAGCATTTATTACCTTCCCTGCTATATTTTATTATTTCAAATAATTTAACGATTAAAAAGATCTAAAAAAAAAAAAAAAATGCTCATTAATATATATATCTGTTCCAGAAGTTTCTTCAGTTAAACAGAAATTTTCGTGCATTTTATTTCTAAAAGTCATATAAAATATTAGCATCCTAATTTGCCTCCACTTCTTGTCAAGTCGCTACTAAAATATCTTCAACTGGGATTTCACCACAGCTTGCATACGTAATGTAATTAGCAGCTCCTCTCTAAGTTCTGAGTTTACAAACTAAAGGAAAATCTTGTAAAAAAAATATTAAAATGTAAATTTTACATTCGCTTACTGATATAAGGAAATATTGCGATCGTGTCAAAATTTTCTATATCGAGTTTTTCACCGGAAATACATACGTTTTGAGGTCCTGTGTTCAAAGAAGTGGTTTTTACAAAAATGTATTTATGTATGTAAGTGAACGGAGGCATACCTTAATAATGAAAAATCGCCAGAAAGTTCAATCATGACATATTGTTTGGGTATCACCATAGGGATCCTACAGGAAGTTATCAGTCGAAATTACTCAACCGGAAGTGACACTTCACTTGATAGTTTTTCATGGTTTTTACGTTGTTTTTTCGAAAACATTTCCAACGATTTTCCTTAAACTACACTTATAAACCGTTATAAATTTTATATGAAAAATTTTTCCGCGCGTTTTTTATGTTTTTTTTTTTTTTGATTCTCAGTTTTCTGCTCTTTTCTATTTTTTTAATTAAAACACTTACAGATTTCATTAAATTTATCATACTATAAATGCAGAGAACCGTTACTTTTGTATCAAATTTATTTCTGAGAAAGTTCATTTAAAGAAATTTTGGGGGGGGTTGTTGATGGATGCTTTCCACAAAAGAAGTCATTTTATTAAGTTTAGATTCTCCGTAGAGATATTAAATTGAAGAAGTAAATAAATATTCAGTAAAAGTTATAAGGTCGAAGAAAATTTGTCAGTTACAATTCTGTAAACCGCATTTAGAAAAATAAAGTCGTGAATGTTTTATGCCAGATTTTTTTATTTATTTAATAAGAGGAAGATTACTTTTCAAAATTGAATACATGTTTTGAGGTAGGTTCACTTACTTTATATATATATATAAAATGTGCACATTTGAATGTGTGTGTGTGTGTGTATATGTGAGCAAGAGATGGTGAGAAATATATATTTATTACATTTTTCTGGGAAAATTAATTTTTTGAAGGGTTTAGAGGGGGCAGCAATGTCAAGCTTTCCTCTAAAGAGCTAATTCTGTAGTATATATATATATGATGCTGCTCCCCACGTTAATCTTCGTGTTATTAAAAGCATTGCTAGAATTCCAGATTTCAATAAAATTGGTTAACTGCGACCCGTTTTTTTTTTTTTTTTTAAGTTTCTCGATAAAAGAGATAAAAGTACAATTACTTTTTTTTGGAATGCTTACTTCGATGATACAAATTTTACCTTGTAACTTTAATTTAAAATACTATTCTAGAAAAATTGAAATTAAAGGCGGTTTTGGGGGAACGTGTGATTAGGCTTTAATTTAAATTACCATACAATCTTTGCTAATGGGTTGAGACAAAAGGCGCTAACATGTTTTGGTATAAAACTATAATCCCTCTAATGGGATCCGAATCATTAGAGATTCATAGGATCCGAATGTACGAAGAAGCAGACATTAAATGAATAAAACGTTAGTTACTCCCCCACCTAAGCCAGACTAAGGAGGGAGAGTTTGATTCATATAAATAGAGCGACAGCACAACAGTTTGCGACCAGAGTATTACAACAGACATCCAGTCAGCAACCTATCTCAGAGTAGATCATCTACACTCTACCTTCTTATTACTCAACCAGTCTGTCTCCTAATTATTATCTCGCTGCCTAACTTTTATTTAACTGTACCGTCCTTGCAGTTTGTGTGTTTTATTCATTATTCAGCGTACAACATTTCATCTAGTTTATTTATCAAAAATCCATTCCCTCCAATTCTCTCTCTCCTGCTCACGTCATTATATCCCCACCATCTTTGTACAGAATTTATCGTTTAGAATAATTGTAATTACTATACAAAGAAACAATGCGCAAAAGCTTCTCTATAGTAATAGTGATAGTTGTTATATGGTTATTTCGTCTATCTTCTTCAGGATGTCATTGTAACGAATGTAAACAGATTGCACTATTTACAATCATACTCTCTCTTGATGTTATTACTTTTGATTTTTTTTTTTTTTTTACGAATTAGCAACATCACATATCATTTTAATATATTATTTTAGAAGATTCTTTAATGACTCTTTACACTAAAATTGCAGATAAAATATATAGTTACTTATATAGGGCAGTACTGCATCTTTTTTAAAAGATATAAATTAGTATGCGGTATCTTTACGTTTCTACAGATATACAATTCCCACTTTAAGGTGATATGTTTACCCATCATTAGTGAGTTCCTGTTTACCACTACTTGTTTGTTTATCTGATTTTATATCAAGTCCTGTTCATTTTGTTGTAAACATAGTTAACTCATCAGCCCCCTTGTATACATTTGGTTATTTGTAATACTAATTGATTGCTTCCAACTAATTTGAGGACGGAATTCTTCATTCTGATCTTTTTTTTGTTCAAAAATGTTCATCTATTTAATGGTGACCGTATATTGTGAACGTTATGGGAAAAATGTTCGGCCGATTAGGAAATGTAACAACCGAAATCTTGTTTGCTTTATCTTCAAAAAAGGTTTATTTCTTCATTTTAAGCATTTGTACTGCTGGTTGAAGTGTTTTGAAATTTTGATATGGCTTTCAAGTAAAAATAGCAGAAAAGTATTCCATGAGTAACCCTCTCAAGACATAGTATGCCATGTAACACTTTCAAGACATATGTAACTTATATATTTTCCAAAATCCAAGGTTATCTGGTTATCACAGTAGTGAAAATAACTGTTATAATAAAGGCAGATAGCGATGCAAATTATGTAGTATTACATAAATGATAGAATGGTATAAGACATTGAAATGGCACTTTAGAAGAAAGCCTAACGTCACACTTCCCACAAGAACACTTCTTAAATAAATTTTCCTGCCGAGATGTTTCAAATATAAAGTTGTAGCTCTTCTTCATATGTGTAGTTGATATAACAAGTTTTCTACAAAAAAACCACTGAAGCCGTTTTCGAAGAAATTGTAAAAAAAAAAAACTGAAAATCTAAAAACTTTATTATCCTTGAAAGAATAACCTAAATATCAAGTTTCATCTTTTGGCAATTTTTCGTTTTTGAGTTATTAGATATATAGACGTTACTGGCCTATAGATATAGATCGATACATCGATAGATAGGTATATCGATCGATTGACAGGTATATAGATAGAATTCGAAAATTTGACACGATTGCAATACTCCCACTTACCAGCAATAGGGATCTGTAAAAACGGTTTTGAACAATAAATTATATTTTAATGTTAAACGTGTTTTTTTTTTGTTTATTACATTGTACAAATTGGTTCGTTAAGCCGGCTACACACGTAACTGTATACTTGAACGGTATACATGCGCAGTCCGCTTGTACATGCATACTTGATCGTTTGTATGGAAGACTTGCGCAAGTCAGAAAATGTTTAAAATTTCATACTGCATACTTGTGCGCGCCGCCATCTTGTTCATATTTAAAACGTCATTGTGCAACCTCTCAGTCAGTAAAAGTGTATAAAGGTTACTTTATCAAAACATATATAATTCATAAATAATTATGTCGGCTAATTTTAGGAAGGGGCATAAATCAATTATCGAAGAATTTATTCGTATTTATGAAAGCGAACCGTGTCTGTGGAATAAATATGCCAGTCCCGTGCATAAAATTTGAATTAATTAATGTGTGAATAGCTTTTTCATTTTTTCAGCCATTCTTTACACCCCAAAGAACGATCTTTTCGTTGAATTTTTCTTTGGTAAATTAAAATAAAAGCAGCTAAAGCGAGATCGTCGTCATCGGCCATAGTCGCCAGCTGTTTTTTGTTCAAGTATACATGAGCCGTGTGGATCACATGTATACTTGCGCAAAAGACCTGCGCAAGTATACCGTTCAAGTATGCAGTAACGTGTGTAGCCGGCTTTACTCTCATAGTACGAGGGCTGCTCTTTATATTTGTGGCCTAAGGATGAAAACACAAGCATTTAAAGACAAAATCGATTTTATTGTTTTTCAAAATATTCCCCATGAAGATGAATACACTTTTGCATGCGTTGGAACCAATTTTCAAAGCACTTTTTCCACTCCGATTTAGGTACTTCTAAAACATGGGTTTTGAATGCAGCAACTGCTTCTTCAGGAGTAGGAAACCGTTGTCCACGTAGTTTTTTCTTGATGTTCGGGAACAAAAAGAAATCATTAGGTGCCAAATCAGGGCTGTACGGTGGATGACCCATCAATTCAATGTTTTGCCCTGTCAAAAACTCCATTGTTTCAGCCGATCGGTGGCAGCTCGCATTGTCGTGATGCAGAATGATGCGTCTTTTCTTTGACTTTTCCCGAAGTTTCTCAAAGACTTCTGGCAAACAAAAAAATAGTGGTGTACCATTCAGAATTGACCGTCTTACGTTCCTCTAATGGCACAGTCGCCACATGACCGGTAATGCCGAAGAAACAGGCAACCATTTGCTTTGATGTGCTTCTTCCACGAACAACTTTGGTTGGGTTGGGCTCGTCTTGAAAGACCCATACGGTGGATTGCTGTTTTGTTTCAGGATCATATGAGTATATCCATGATTCGTCACCTGTGCAGATATTATAAACTGCTTTTGATACACCTTGAGCGAATTTCTTCAACATTTTCTTGCACCAATCAACACGAGCATCCTTTTGTGCGTTTGTCAGGTTATGCGGTATCCAACGCGAACAAACCTTTTTCACATGCAAATGTTCATGCAAAATCTTATTGATGCTTGTCATACTAATGCCTAAAGATGCTTCAATCTCGCGATATGTTACATGACGATCATGCTTTATTAGCTCATGCACAGCATCGACGTTTTCTGGCACAACAACCGTTGTTGGACGACCTTCACGGGATTCGTCCTGGAGTGATCGTCGGCCACGATTGAATTCGTTATACCAGTTTTTAATGGTGCTGTAAGAAGGTGCTTCATTACCATATAAGGAATTAAGTTCATCTGTGCACTGTTGTCGTGTCAGGCCACGTCGAAAGTTATGAAAAATTATTGCACGAAAATGTTCACGAGTTAATTCCATTTTCTCCTAAGATCACTTTTTCAACCTGCTATCACTAACACTAACAACAATGAAATGACAAAATGTTTTGGTTGAGGTTATGTTTAACAATGTGAAGGTTGCACTGGAAACATCAGCTGGTGCCTAGCAACAATGAGTGTTACCAAGGCCAGAAATATAAATAGCAGCCCTCGTATAATAAATAATTCTTATTTAAATCACATTGAGATCTGTTAAATAGCTTACAAACATATGCATCTAAACTACAAAGTATTAAAATAAACTTCGAACATATGTCGGGCGAATAGCGGCACAAAAATCCCTAAAATCAAATTAGTAATTCGAGCCTTTCGTCATCATTATTCGTGTCATAGCCGAATATATGACAACAAAAGTAACCAATGAACCTGATATATATATGACCTTGTAAATCACGTATTTTTCTTGAAAAAATAAAACAGAAAAAAAAAATATTCTGGTTGTAGTTTATTTATAAGAAAAACAAAACATAGTTAAATTAGCAAATACAGAAATGATCCAAGTTTTATATTTTACAAGTGTTGGATCATACACGATTTTTTTGGGGGCTTTGTGCGATCCATCGTTCTCTGAAACAGCCCTGTTGATGATTCAAGTTTCAAAACAAATGGCGACACTTACATAAATAAAGATCAGTTACGTTAATGATTAAGAAACTATCAAATGAACATGATAAAGATAAACAAAACAAAAAAAGAAAAAGAAAATGAAATTTACATAATTACAAGAATAAAGAGATAAATAAATACAGCGAAGAAACACTAACGATAATATAAAACAGAAACAGTCTACGCTGAGATATATGTTCCTTATTTATGTATCCCAAGTGTCTAGACTAAGGAAGATGCAAAATATATCCACCTCATACATTCCCATCTATCATACATATTAAAGAGATGACACTCCTTAGTACACCATATCCTAATAACTGGTAGTGAGATGTTTCTCAAAAAGTCAGGTACATCCAGATCGGTAGTTTATTTTCCATGCATACCCCAAGTGAATTTTAATCTACTGCTCATTATCTAGATAACATAGTTATTAAGTTTATATATCTAAATATATACCAATCTCTTTTAGATTTTTTACTTTCTCTTACTCCTAGTAAGGAGGAAGTATTGTAATCGTGTCAAATTTTCGATATCGAGTTTTCACCGGAAATATCCCGTTTTTGGGGTCCCCTGAGTCCAAAAAAGTGGTTTTTAGGAAATGGTCCGTGTGTGTGTGTCTATGTGTGTGTGCGAACAGCATAGCTCAAAAACGAAAAACCGTAGAAGGTTGAAACTTGATATTCCGTTTAGGTATCACCATGGGATCTGACAATGCGTTATCTGTCAAAATTCCACAACCGAAAATACCACTTTACTAGTTGGTTCTTTTACTTTTTTGCAATTTTCTCAAAAATGCCTCCGACGATTTTCTTCAAACTTGTAACATCAACTACACATACAAATAGCTATAACTTTTATTTAAAACTTTTCTCTGGGAAAATTCATTTAAGGGCATTTTTGGGGGAGGGTGGAGTTAGGTTTTTATTTAAACTATTTCAGTTTATTATTATAAAATTCTGTCATCTAAATAATATTAATTAGAATTAAATGTGTTATTGGAATTCCGAGTTTGAAGAAAATCGGATGACCGGAAGTGCTTTTTTTGTAAAAATGTATTTTTCAGTTTTATGCTATTTTCTCTAAAACGGTTCCATCGATTTTCTTTAAACTTGCAATATCAACTACGCATAGAAGAATCTACAATTTTTACTTGAAACATTTCTCCGGGAAAATGCATTTGAAAAAATCAGAAGACCAGAAGTGCGTTTTCACTGAACAGTTTTTTCAGTTTTTGTGATTTTCATCATGTAAACACCGACGAATTTCATTTGCTACACAAACTGTAAAGTTTGTTGTCAGTTACCATTTTGAGAACTGGAGTAAGAGAAAGTTGTGTGAGTGTTTCACACCAGTTTTTTTTTTGTTAATTTTATACTTATTTAGAGGATAGTGCACTGTGATTAGAAAGATCTATGTGCCCTCCGGAGCCTTCTCAGTGCTCTGCCGGCCTCAGGGCAGCGGCCTTACCGAACATAAGGTTTCAAAAACGTATTCTACGCATGTTGTATCAACTGTATTTGCTCTGTGCAAGTCTATGTTATTACATTGTTTGACAGAAAACATCCTAATGATGGGCGAACGCCCGAAACTGGTAGATGACCACAAAAAGAAGCAGGCTATCACGTAAAATGTCTCTGATGTTTTCCAGTTCTGCGGAACCAACCACAACAACAAGATAGTGTATCATTAAAACGCTATTAAAATGGTTTTTGAAGAAATTATAATTTTTTGTTGTCGTGTAAAATATAACAAATGTAGTTACAAGATATTTCCGAAATCTATGTTGGAGATTCTATCTTTGCAATGTAAACAGAAGGAGTTACAAGGTTTGCTACATTTAAATATTGTACGATGGAGTTAAGAGGTGCATCGTACAATATCGTGCACTATCCTCTAAATTGAATTTTAGTGAAACTTGCAATTGAATTGGTGTTACCATGTTTTCCCAGCATGTGAATACGCATCTCTTCCAACAGATGGCGTAAAAATATTAAAAATTGCAAAAAGTGGCGTTATGAGGTTTGCTAATTAGGCAGACGAATATGGCAGATACCGTTTGAATTTTTTTATTAAATCAATTATTAGTGTACTTTAAACCGATATTTACAGACATAATGTTTATAGTTTTATAAATCAGTAGGATTACCAACAAGGATTGAATTGTTTTTGTTTGAATATTTTTATTTGTTATTATTATTAAGTAAAAGGGACTGTGAAGTGATTGTGTGAGTGTGTGGAGGGGAGATATTCTGTGCTGAGTTATTGGATTGTAGAGAAGAGTGATGTAAACAACATCTGCCTTGTTGAATATTTAGTATAACTGCAATGTGTATGGCGTTGTTGTAGTACTGTATATATACTGTTATTATTATTATGGGGGGGGGGGCAGCTACAGATTATAAAGAAATCTACTTTAGCCTCAAGCTTTAGCCTCAAAATAACATTACTTTGCTCCTAAGCCCTTATATATATTATATATTCTACAATGTCGTTTGTAATCTGTTTTAACATTGCTTTGGACTTTCTCATTTCTTTGTAGTTTACATGGTTGAAATGGAAAAAATAAATTAATTTTCTTATTTCTACTTTTGGTGTAGAATAATTGTCTACTTTTTTCATTTGTTTGAATTACTGCAGTAAAATGTTAAGATTAAACAGCATTGCGTTCTTTAAATGTACTCCCCCCCCCCCCAATGTTTATTTTATCACAGCTTCTACTGTTGCTTTCTCATAGGAAGTATTGGAATCGTGTCAAATTTACGAAATTGAGTTTTCATGGAAATATATTTTTGAGGTGCCCTGAGTACGAAAAACATGTTTAAAGCGATGGTCTGTGTGTATGTGTATGTGTGTGTAAGAGTGAACAAAATATCCTCAATATACCTCAAACTGGGTATGCCGTTTAGGTGCTATCACCGAATCTAACACGGAGGTATGGGGGCTAAATCAATCAATTGAAAGTGCGACTTTACTTGAATAGATTTTTTTCAGGGTTTTTTGAAATTTTTCGAAAACAACTAGAATGATTTTTTAAACTTAAAAAAAAAAAAATATTCTGTTAAGATGTTTTGTTTTTATATTACTTTCTCTTACTCCTAGTAAGAGGAAGTATTGTAATCGTGTCAAATTTTCGATATCGAGTTTTCACCGGAAATATCGTTTTGAGGTCCCCTGAGTCCAAAAAAAGTGGTTTTAGCAAATGTGTGTGTGTCTGTGTGTGTGTGTGTGTGTGTGTGTGTGTGTGTGTGTGTGTTTGTATGTATGTGTATGTGTATGTATGTATGTATGTGAACAGCATAGCTCAAAAACGAAAAACCATAGAAAGTTGAAACTTGATATTCCATTTAAGTATCACCATGGGATCTAACAGTACGTTATCTGTCAAATTCCTCAATTGGGAGTACCACTTTATTAGTTTTTTTTTTTACTTTTTCACGATTTTCTCAAAAATGGCTCTGGCAATTTTTTTTGAAACTTCTATATAAACTAAACATACAAATATACAATTTTTATTTAAAACATTTCTCTGGGAAAATTCATTTAAGGGCACTTTTGGGGGAGGTCTGTGGTTATATTTTTCTCTAAAGTGCTATCATAGTTGATTATACAATTCTTTTATCCAAATATAATTAATTATCAGAAGATTTTGTTTGTTGTCCGTTAGTTGTAATATGAAAACAAGAATTAGTTGGCTTCTCTATCGATTCAAGGTAAAAAACAAAAACAAAAAAATAAATTTTGTAATTGTTTTTTAATACAAACAATTACAAAATTTATTTTTTGGTTTTTACCTTGAATTGGTCGAGAAGCCAACTAATTCTTGTTTTCAAATATAATTAATTAGAAATAAATGATGGCCAAAATTCCGAGTTTTAAGAAATAGTAAACCGGAAATGCGCTTTTACTGAACAGTTTTGTTTGGTGTTGTACGAATTTCATTAAATTTGGTACACAAACTATAAAATTTGTCAATTATAGTTTTGAGAACTGGAGTAAGAGAAAGTTGTGTGAGTGTTTCACACCAGATTTTTTTTTCTTTTCCATTAGGATTTTTAACGTTCCTGTTTAGAATTCATTTTTCATAATCAATATAACACTTGATCATAATTTTTGTATATCACCTGCCGAGATCAGGATGATAGGTGTCTTGATAGAGCATTATTCGTATTCACAAGAAAAAATAATCACGCAGAGCCAGGTCTGATTTGTAAGGGGGAATGAAGCTCCATATAATCCCATACTTCACTCTTACATGGAGCTGTACTTGTCATTCTGTCAATTCCAAAGCTTGCTATAGGTTCAGTTGTATCTGTGTGTGTGTGTGTGTGTGTGTATTGCGTATCAAGCAATGTCTTAGCCTGCATGTCTTCATGCTTGTCTCTAACAATGACAGAATATACTTATTGCAATAATTTAATAACAGACTTTGTTGCGGGCAGCATCAACTGTAGAATATCCTCCCGTCAGGCCTCTTGGTTTATTACTTTCTCATACTCCCAGTTGAGGGGTGAGAGAATGTGGCGCTTAGGATTTAGCTAGTTGCCCTCGTAAACTAATCAAAACAGTTTATCAAAATTGGATATACAGGTAGTATACCGTACGATTTGAAACAGAGTTAATTTCGATGTATTTATAGTAAAACATTTTTTAGAGGAACATTCGAAAATAGAGTTACTCAATTTGTTTGATTAATCTCGACTGATGGAGTAAGATTTAACCTTGTCATACCTTCATTCAGTGCTATATGTGTGTATATATATATTTATGATTAACATTCTCTCTCTCTCTCTCTCTCTATATATATATAGAGAGAGAGAGAGAGAGAAAGAGAGAAAGAATATATATATATATATAGAGAGAGAGAGAGAGAAGAATATAATATATATACATTCTACGAAATTAGTTGCTTCAGTTATTCATATTATACGTTCTTTTGCTAAAGAAAAAGAGGGAATATTGCAATCGTGTCAAATTTTATTAAATTTCAGTTTCACCGGAAATATATATATATATATGACTATGAAAAAAGAAGCTTTTGGATGTGTCTGTGTCTGGGTGTTCAAAAATCGCAGGGAGATGCTGTAAGTTTCCCCTGCGAGTAAGGTCATAGTTTCGAAATTGGGTTTTCAGCTACAATAAAGTGACATTAGATACATACCTATAATATGCCCAAAATCTTCTACCTCTCTTTCGTCATTTAGCAGACCTATTATTAAGGCCCTAGAGTAATTGATTGTCGTGGTATTTAAACAAAAAAACTAAATCTAAAGCTTGTATATATTATAAATATAATTTATTGAGGCGCTTGTATAATCCAGGACTGTGTTCAATGCGAATATAGTAGAAGATCTAGCTGCTCCAATACATCCTGCTTTATAATGCTCACTCAGCGATGCTAGTAATTTAGTTATTCCAACTGCCCATTCATCTGTTTTATATCCAAAGTAATATTTAAGTTTAATTTATTCAGTTGTAGCATCATTATGGAACCAAAACAGATTATATTTAATTAAATGTGCAAACAACTTTGGTAGTTTATGATCCGGATACGGTCAGTATAGTCTAACCGTGTGAAATAAAGAGAGGAAACAGTTGCGCTAAAGATATAAACTATATAATGCGGAGTGAGTATAGCAGCGAGTGCAAAGGGAATAGCTTCTTAATAAAAAATTAAAGTAATTTATCCACATAGCTGTAATTCGATCCACCCCATATCTGAGCACCGTAGGATAAGATCGATCTTGATACGGCATTGAAAACATTTTCAGCTAAAAAACTTTTCAAAATTGATTTTTTTACTTTCTCTTACTCCTGGTAATTTTTTACCCAAAGATTGCACTGTGAGCTAAAAGATCTATTATGTGCTCCGAGTCTTCTCAGTCCACTGCCAGCCCCCGGTTAGCGTTCTTTAGCTACAGAAACTCTGCCCATCACCGGATAGTGAGCTGTAGAGGCTCCTAGGAAGAAAAACTCTAAGGGTAACACAGTGGACTCGAACCCGGGTCCTCCGCACAGGAGTCCAGTACGGTAACCACTTAGCTATTCTCTTCCCTGTCAGCTACTATTATCTATTTATAACATTCTCATTTATTCCAGAAACAAAATATAAATACACTACACTTGGCCGTCTCTCCTACTCTGGTAGGATAGATGGCGCACCATTTAGATTTTCCGAGCAACATTCTCTAGCTACAGACAACACTGCCCATCACCTGACAGTGAATTGTAGAGGCTCCTAGGAAGGAAAAATCTAAGGACAGCATGCTGGATTCGAACCCAGGACCTCCGCGTAGCTAGTCCAGCGCGCTACCACTGAGCTAATCCCTTTCTTCTCTTGTGGCTTTCGCCAATTAACTAGGGTCGGAGACCTAGAAACTAATTAACTAGAAACGGTTTGTGTTCTGTGTTTGTTCTTGTCTGTAAAGTGTAGAGTGTATGTAGTTTAAATGTATTGTGTACTGTTCTGATGAAGTGCATGGAGTACTGAGCTGTGGTAACCCCTAGCAACTGCATGCAACAGATACCTCTTGCAGGCAATGGCGCCACATAGGTAGGAGAGATGCCGTACTCATTTCCGTGAAGGAAATATGATTGATGGACATGAAACTTGGCAAAACACTATGTCGTCTCCAAGTCCAACGTTAACTACAGCATGAAAATATTTCATTTCAATTGCAATTAATATAGTATGTAAAAATCTACTAATGCGTTATTCAGAAATAGAAAATTCAGATATTCAACTGATGCGTATAAATGTTCGTAGAACACAGAGTAACCGACAAATATAACTGAAGAATTTTGCAATACGTTCGCTTCTGATCTCTCTACCCTTCGAATCTCTTGCATGATGCCACATGGTAGCAAACAAGAGAAGTAAAGCCTGCGTCTTCTCTCCTACCCTCGTCAACTCTCCAAACATTACCCTATACATTGTTAAAAACCACTAACCGTTTAGTAAAAATTCCAAGTTTGTGAAAAAAATGTTCAATAATCGTATGAACTTGTATTGCAGTGAGAGAAAGTCACACGAGTATTTCACACCAGATTTATTTTATAGGAAAAGGGGATCCAATATAACATTGAGATTTTCAAATATCTTATTATCTGTTAACAAATATAATTAACGAATTTTCTTGTTTAAAAATTATCTGTATTTTATTGAATTTTCATAATCCTTCCTTCTTCCTTGTACATATTATTTATCAATAACTAAAAACATTTCAATTTTCTTTTTTTCACTCATATGGTTTATACATATACACAATGTTTTTTGAGTTTATTGGATTTTTGTACAAGGCATTTTATTATGGTTTCGTTCTGTTTATTATATAAAAACGGATGAAAGGAATGCTGTAGCCGTCTGCTTAATAATACCCTAAACTCTCTTGGATACTTCGCTGGCATATTACATATTGAATTAGTTATATATTATTAAAAAAAAAAAAAAAAAAATCTGGTGTGAAACATTCACACAACTTTCTCTTACTCCAGGTCTTAAAATTGTAATTGACAAATTTTATAGTTTGTGTACCAACTTTCGTCGAAAACTGAAAAAAAAACTGTCCAGTAAAAGCGCACTTCCGGTTTACTAATTTTCTTGAAAATCGGAATTTTGGCCATCTATTTATTTCTGATTAATTTTGGCGATCGATGATAAGAATAAAATTGTATAATCAACTAAGATAGCACTTTATGAGAAAATCGTGAAAAAGTGAAAAAATAATTATAGTAAAGTGGTAATATAAACGCACTTCCGGTTATCCGATTTTTTTTTTAAACTCAGAATTTCAACAACATATTTAATTCTAATTAACATTATTTAGATGATAGAAACTTGAAATGAAAACCTTACCCCACCCCTCTGTTTTCAAATAAAAGTTGTAGCTGTTTGTATGTGTAGTTGATATATAAAGTTTGAAGGAAATCGTTGGAGCAATTTTTGAGAAAATCGCAAAAAAAAAACAACTAGTAAAGTGGTACTTCCGGTTGAGGAATTTTGACAGATGACTCACTGTCGGATCCCATGGTGATAACTAAACGGAATATCAAGTTTGAACTTTATACGATTCTACGTTTTTGAGCTACGCTGTTCGCATCATACATACATACACACACACACAAATTGTTAAAAACCACTTTTTTGTACTCAGGATATTTCCGGTGAAATCTCAATATCGAAAATTTGACACGATTACAATACTTCCTCTCACTAGGAGTAAGAGAAAGTAAAAAACTGACGAATAATAACCGTTTCCTACGCTCGTTTTATCTTACTGTTAGCGATCAAGTCAAATTTTTGAATTTGAATTTTTAACGGAAATACATTTTTTGAGGTCCCCTGAGTTCGATTTTTTTTTAAGCGGATTTTTATATGAACAAACCATTTGATAAATCGAAAGAGCTTTTAAAGTTGGTTTTATTCCGTTCAGATATACTACAACCGCATTTAATTCGAAGGTTTCGGACAAAATCCATCAACCGGATGTGCGACTTTACTGAATTTTTCACTATTTTCTTCGAAAATGGCTTCAGCAATTTTCTTTGAACTTTATGTACTATCTACACACATAAATATCTGGCATTTTTATTTGAAACATTCTACGCGGGAAAATTGATTTTTTGGTGGATTCCTAGAATACCACATCAGCACACTGCCACCTATATAATATTATTATACATTAGAAGCATTACTAAAATTCCAATTTTGAAGGAAGTCGCTTAACCGGATGTGCCATTTTTCAGTTTAGATTTTTTAATTTTTATAGAATTTTCTCGAAATCGTCTATAATGATTTCCTTTGAACTTGATATATTAAATGCGCAGATATAAATTTTATTAGGTGGTTCTTAGGTATCTGAGACGTTAAAATTCAAAAGTTTTGTTGATTCAATATTTATTGGTGTTGACTACAATGTAGTTTTTTCTGTGACTGCCTTGTTTGAAGTTTCTCATTTCCGCATCAGATTTTTCTGGTTTACATTTCATTTTTGCAAACAATCTAAAGAATTCGCGTTGAAACTGCGCCACTGACTTGGTATCAATCGACGTTTTGCCCATATTGCAACAGACTATTTTAGACCAACTGACGCTACTTACACCGCGATCTCAACCTGAATAACTTAGTGTTATTATTCATCAGCACAGACATATTTCTCAGCCTTTTCACATGCGATGAATCCTCTGAAATAGACTTTAATAAATTTCAATCATTTGGATGAACACGATGGATGAATGTGAATTTTTTTCAAATTAGGATTATAAAGGGTAGCAAAAGTATCATCATTACTCGTGAAAGTCCATTAAAGTTCATTTACCCAGAAAAATGTTTCAAATAAATATGATAGGCCTATATATAGGTAATAATAATACAAGCATTATATTCCCAGAGGAGAAGAGGATGTTGACAACCTTTGAGCTCCCAGTACTTACATTACATCCCCACTCAGAAATACCCGAAGGGCCTACACAGAGGTAATTGATGGAAGTAGCTACCTGGGGAATCAACGTCCACATAGATCAGATGCCTAGCTAACCATCTAAAACCCTGAACACACTTATATATTGTAAACTTCACTGACGATAATATGTGCAAACATGATGCCCAAGGGAGCTACAGTAGATCTTTCCTTTTATTGCCAGCGCTGGAATATATATATATATATATAACTAAAACAATGACTATTTTTCAGACAGGATTAACGTTCATCTATCAAATTAAGTGGACCAATATTTATTATTCGCAAATTTCCAACAAAAGACTTGACGGAGGAGAGTTTCGTAGATAAATCATATCATCAAATACCCTGGGTAATTTCCCCAAAGGATAAAACTGTGTAATCTTTATTGCTTGCCGATGACCAAGTAATAGTAGTGCAGGAATAGAAAAGATGCAGAATTCCTATCAAGAAGATACTGTACGACTCATACAAGCCTATGGTGATTTAAGAAAATGTAGTCTGGTATGGAGAAAATCCGGTCTTTGGTTCAATTCAAATTACTTGGTTCTATTATTGGTAAATCCATTTTAGGTGTAAAAAAGATGTCTGAGTCTTTATCTGCAGAGATAGAGACGTACTTCGGATAACTTAATGGTCTCTTTTGGAGTCGGGAAATTCATCAAAAAAAACAAAAACAAATTTACTATCGTCATAGTTCTTATGGAGAGCATTCTAACTTATGGTGGAGAAGGATGAAATTGTCGTGGAGTCAGACGCAGAAGTTATGTACTATGAGAGGAATAAGTAGCGAAGTGGTTGATGTTTTCCAATAAATAAAACCCAATTAAAATGTTTATAAATAAAACAAATATATAAATAAAATAATGGTTATTTACCAAGAGACTAGAGTAAACAATATATATCAAAAGAAACACTCATATAAACATTGTTTCAGCAGTTTCATATAAACAAATCTGGCGTTTAAAATACGCACACAATTACTTTTCTCTTTATGAAGTTAATAGAATTATAAAAATTGACCAACTTTCTTCAAACTTGTAATTTGCATACAAGAGTTATTTTAACATATATATATATATATATATATATATATAATAGTGGCGATGTTGGGATACACGTTGGTAATCTGCACATAGTCAGCTAGACATTGTAGACCAAGAAGACAGCGATTTCATAAAACCCGAATAACACTGAAATGTTATGACACAGATTCCCCCATAATTCCCTAATCTAATTTTTTTGGGGCAAAATGTTTTAAATAAAAGTGACTGGATTTACATTTAGCTGTTAGTATTCCGTAGGTTGAGAAGTTTTACCGTTACTAATCCTCAACAGAATAATTTTACTGAATAATTCAACACCCACTTCTCAGATTTAAAAAAAAAAAAAAAAAAATCAGCATAATAGGGATTTATTTGTGTAGATAGTATATGAATTAATTAAAAAAAAAATTGTTCGTGCGAAAAACTGGAAAAAGAAAAACATTCAGTAAAGTTGCACTTAGTCGTTGGATTTAGATGAAACCTTCGTCTTTCATTTGGTGGCGATAGGACTAAATGGAATATCAAGTTTTGGCTTTTTTGGCGATTTTTTTGTTCACACACATACATTGAGGAGAGATAGGACAAAACCATTCGTAAAATGTTTTTTTTATGAACTCAGGAGATCTTAAAACATGTACGAGAGTGGTTTGAAAAGTTCTCGGAATCACCGCTAGATGTCAGTGCTAGAGCAACGAGGTTCCCGCGCAATAATCACACATCCTTTGTGAGTGAACACGTGGCGCGTCAGTGCTACGACCCCAGAATTTATCGCAAAAGTGCATAAAGTGGTCATGGAGGAGGGTCGACTGAAAGTGCGAGAGATTGCTGAAGCTATAGGGATGTCATCTGAACGGGTATATCACATTTTAACCGAAGAATTGGGAATGAAAAAATTATCGGCAAGATGGGTGCCGCGGCTCTTGACATTGGACCATAAACGCACCAGATTGGAAATGTCCGAACAAAGTCTGGCCCGTTTTCAGCGCAACCAACAAGATTTTTTGCGCCGGTTTGTGACTACAGATGAAACTTGGGTCCACTACATACCCCAGAGACAAAACAGCAGTCAAAGCAGTGGAAACATGCTGAGTCACCACCACCAAAGAAAGCAAAGGCAGTACGTTCGGCCGGAAAGGTCATGGCCTCAGTTTTCTGGGATGCAAAAGGCATTCTGCTGATAGATTATCTTCCTACGGGCCAAACAATTACGGGGCAATACTATGCAAACCTCCTAGACCAACTACAGGAAAAGATACGCGAAAAAAGGCCTGGTTTGGCAAGGAAGAAAGTCATCTTTCATCAGGACAACGCCCGCCCGCACACAAGTGTTATTGCCATGGCAAAACTTCATGAACTGAGGTACGAATTGTTGCCACATCCACCTTATTCACCTGATTTGGCACCATCAGACTTTCATCTCTTCCCCAAGCTGAAAATTTTCCTCGGTGGACGGAGATTTACTACAAAACTTTCCTACAACGGAAGAACTGCAGCCGAATTGGAGAGGTACTTTGCAGGCCTGGAGGAATCTCAATTTCGAGATGGCATAAAGGCATTGGAATATCGCTGGACCAAATGCATTAGTCTACAGGGAGACTATGTTGAAAAATAAAAGCAGTTCCACCGAGGTAAGACACTTCTTTCTAGTACATTCTGAGAACTTTTCAAACCACCCTCGTATTTCCGGTGAAAACAGAGTTTCGAAAATTTAACTCGAAGGACAATACTTTCACTCAATAGGGGTAGGAGAAAGTAAAACTTACAGTGGAGTCCATCAATGAAAATATATAATAATTACGAATTACTAGAAAAAATCCACTTACTAACTATTAAGTCGTTCATACATACATACATTTTAACGTATTTTGACAGAAACCTTCCTGACGGATTCCATCATATCTAAATGGAAATATGAAGTTGTCAATCTCTGATTCTTGGTTTTCGAGATATTTTGTTCATATAATCGTACACAAACACACGTATACATACACACACACACACACACACACACACAAACAAACAAACAAACAAATCTAGCCCTAGTCTTTCGATAAAAGTGTTCTTTCTTTGATAAAAGTAGCTTAATTTGTATTTTTTTTTTTTTCAAATTTGTTTCAATGATTTAATTTTCGTGATACCAAAAATAGATAGATAAAAAAAAAATAATAAAAAAAAAACAAAATATAAGAATAATTTCTGATGGGAATACCATCATGTTCTTGGTGGGGTTCTTTGGGGAGGGGGGGCAACTTAAAACATTCACAAGGTAAAAAGTAGGAAGAAAATAAATTCAACGAATTAATCTTTATGTAAGAAATTTTATTTTCTCCTTGAAATTTAATATTAAGAAACAGAGAGGGGAGTATAGAGGCAGTGCTCATCAGATTTTTCATCGGTATATCTGGATACTCGTTATCAAGTAATTGGTATTTCATTTAATTAATGAAAAACAGCTTCTAAGAAGTAAACCAATTTATTGGAAGAACATTTCATAAAAATAGGCTAATTGAAGTGAAAACTCGGTCACTTCATTTATTGTGCCATTTTATATAATTTCCATGATGGTTGGTTCCGCAGAGCTGGAAAGCATCAGAGACATTTTCCTTGGTAGCTTACTTCATTTTGTGGTCATTGAACGGTTTCGGCCGACAAATGCAAACGTACGTTCGCTGACAAATGCATGCGGAATATGTGCGAACGCCCGAAACCGGTTGATGACCACAAAATGAAGCAGGCTACAACGGAAAATGTCTCTGATTATTACTTTTCACTGGCTTTTGAATGTCTATGTATTATTTTATTTATATTTTCCTCTTAATATCTTTTTTATTTTTCTCTTAAAGTATTGAGATGCTGTCAAATTGAATTTTTTATGATTATATTAGTCTGTGTGTGATATTTGAAAAATCTGTAGTGAAACGCTCACACGACATTCTCTTACGGCTATTAATACAAAGTCCTCACACGTTGTTCTAGTGGCTAGCGCATTCGCCTTTTGTGCGAGAATTTCAGGGTTCGATTCCCGTGAGGGCAAAGTCGGTGTTGACCTAGCATCGTGATAAAAAGTGGGAAGCTACAGTTAGTAGCGCCCTAGGTAGCAACAGCCGGAACTAAACGGCGTGGAAACTGCGGCATGCTTACTACATGCCCCCTATTCAAACTGCTGGCTAGCCTTGGCTCTTCATGGGCAGTTGCGTCATAGGTTTTTATTATTATTATTATTATTAATACAATTAGGTAATGTACAAAATGACAAATTTCTTTAAATATCAAAATTTACACATTTGTTCGAATATAAATAGTGTGGTGAGGGCGGATTATTACCTACTTAGGCACGTTTAGAAGTGATTACATTTTAGTCCAGAAGACAGTGCTGATAATATTGAACAAACACATTTGAAATTGAATGTCACAGATTCCTCAGAACACAAAAAAAAAAAAAACTCAAACCTATTCCATAACGTCGCATCTCCGGTTATCCGCTTTTCTTCAAATTTGCTATTCTAGCTGCATCTAATCTAAATTAATCATTATTGTTAGTTATTGATACTTAAGGGGAAAGCTAAATTCCCCAGTCCTACCAAAAAAAAAATCCCAAAATAATGTTTCAAATAAAAGTGAAAGAGTTTGTGTTTAAATAAGTACACCAAATTTACTAAGTCGCACTTCCGGTTGATGGAATTTTTCGGCAACCTTGTCATATTTTTTCCGGCATTTTATGTATTTCCGGTGAAAACGAATTTTAAAAAATCCAACACGATCGAAATATTTCCTCTTGCTCCGGAGTAAGAGAGAGAGAAAGGGAAAAACAATTAAAAATCGAAAAAAGTCTATTGCGCTTAGATTCCACTAATGGGAAGGGATTAGCTCAGTGGGTAGCGCGCTGGAGGACCCAGGTTATAATCCAGCAGTGCTGCCCTTAGATTTCTTTCTTCCTAGGAGCCTCTAGAGTTCACTGCTCGATGATGGGCGTGCATACAGATTAGGAGGCTCCATGGGGCACAGTAGATCTTTCAGGTTGCAGTGCAGTATCCCCTCCTATAACAATCTGTATCTAATAGACATCACTAGTATCAATCGCTGGATATTTTTCGGTTTTTAGCGATTTTCTCCAAAATGGCTCCAACGATTTTCTTTAAACTTCATATCGAAACTACACTCATAAATATCGTATCATTTTTATTTGTAACATTTGCCCGGAAAAAATGATTTTTTGGAGAGATTCTGGGGAAACAGTAGCGTTAAGCTTTCCTCTAAAGTATTACATCAGTAGAATGTATATTCTAAAGTGGATAGGAGCCGATGGAATATTAATAATATACAGTTTTTTTGGGAATTTTCTTGTAAAACGACTATAATGATTTCCTTGAAACTTGGAATGCTAACTGCTCAGATATGAATCTTATCACTTTTATTTGTAACATTATTTTTTTCAAAAAATTTATTATAGGTTTTAATATTATTGGAAATCTCTTCTGGACTACAGTG
This sequence comes from Triatoma infestans, assembly GCA_011037195.1. Taxonomy (NCBI): domain Eukaryota; kingdom Metazoa; phylum Arthropoda; class Insecta; order Hemiptera; family Reduviidae; genus Triatoma; species Triatoma infestans. The sequence continues at coordinate 31,209 of JAAEAF010005969.1, forward strand.
TGATCTAGGGGGGACTGTTACATGCTAGGGTAGGTACTTCTCTCCCCACAACCGCAATGTAAATTTTGCAGTTTAATGGAAACTTGTCTTTTTATTAAACTGCAGTAAGAAAACCGTGTGAGTGTTTCACACCAGATTTTTTATGTTTAGTTGTCAATAGCCGCTTAGGTAACTCAACCAAATATTCTAAACGAATATTCTTTTGCTTTCTTCTATGTCCTCCGTAGTCCCATGTCGTGGCTCCTCATTATACGATTTTGGCGCTCTTAGCCGTCTCACATATTATTGTGGACCTCCGGTTGAGAAACTTTGCTCTATGTTACTTTATTCCCGAAGTACCCCCCTCCCAGTTTTGTGTGATTTTAAAAAAAGAGAGAAGAGATTTAATTTACTTGTATGTGAGTGGGTGTGTGTGTGTGTGTTTTTTCAATACATTATTCTTGTTTGTTTTTATACTATTATTGGACTGTTCTGACGTCATTAATATTGAATAATATTCTGTATTAGTTATGTAGGATCAATATAAACGATTTATTCTTTATATATGGAAGTACTTGACGTCTCTCTCTCTCTCTCTCTATATATATATATATAAAATAGAAAATTGAGTGGTGTAGGTGGTGGCTCTCAGCTTCGTCACACTACTAGCCACCACTAACCTCACCACCACCACTAGAGTGGTACAGTTTGCTGATGATGCTCTGCTCTCCCCTCTCCTTATATTTACTGATGATGGTACAGAGGAGAAGAAGAAGAAGAAGAAGAGGAAAGCGCTTGTGTCTGCTAACATGACGATACCTCTCTTCTCTTAAAGCAGAAATTGCCTCTCAAATGATTTTCCAATTATTGGACTACTTCTACTTCCCCTACCGTTACTACTGAAAAAGTTGGTTTTCAGTTTTCAACTTGTGTGCTACTCTCTATAATCAATTCTAATTTTAAATCTTTTACACTTAGCTTAACAGATTACCAATACACTGCTGCTTTACTATTATACATTTCATTCGTATTTCTTTGATCGGGCGTCATTTTTTTTATTTTTTTTTGATTTTATTCACTGTCTAATTTATACGGATACTTTATAGACTTTATAAACTTTTTATTACAGCTTCTTTTTCTTTAACTTGGATAATTTTACTAGCTTTTATTTATCGGCCATAACATTATCTCACAAAAAGAGAAAGAATAGGAGGAAATTAAAGAAGAGCTCTTTAATATCTCTTTCTTATTATTAAAGAAAGTTTTGCGATCTGGTAAATTTGTAGAAGTCGAGTTTCCACAGAAAATGAAACTCCCTCAGTACGAAAAAAAAAATGTTTTTAGCGAATAGAGTCTCAGTGTGCGTAAACAAATTATCTCAAAAGCGAAAAATCGCAGCCAGCTTAATCTCATGATATTCCGTTTAGCTACTGGTATCGCATCTGATGCCGATCAAAATTCTTCGGTAACAGAGATGGAAGTACCATTTTTTATTGAACACTTTTTTTTCCCTACTTTTGTTCACATTAGGATCACCTGGTTGTCGATTTTAAAGTTTTGATCTCAATACTTTATTGAACGTTTTTTTTAGCTTTTTATTTATTTTTGCCTAACGGCTCCAACGATTTCTTCAACGTTTCTATGTAGGTTCAATTTGTAAGACTTTATATTACAAAAAAATACACATCAACGTTCCTCCATATGGATTATGGTGGTTAATTAATGCTCATTAGCTCAAGTTCTCAACAGAAGGCCCTAGGGTTCCCTGTGAGACTCTTCATGTAGTCGCATTGGCGATGAAAAATCTCTGAGTCAGACGGCACAGGTATTGAACATTATCGGCAAGGATTTATAGTTTCATATTTTTTTTTATCAATAGGACATTCAATGCGCGATCAGCTGAAACTATCGCCCTTATGCCGACCTGGTTAAGAAGGTTTACCGTTAGCTTTAAGGAGGTTTTCTTAATAAACACTTTCACGTGCCTTTCTGACTAATAGTATCCCGGAAATTTTCCTGTTTCTGAAGTTACTATTTTACGATCTCCTGAGCTCAAGACTACAGCGCTAACCTTCGCTGAAAGGATATAGCATAGTTGCTTAAGTCTATCCGAATCTGAGTTTTGTTCTTATGATTATAAATGTTGGCTCTGCTTCCTCTAATAGTTTTAAAGTCGTCGGTATACAGATAGCATCACTTTAAATTATAAATGTCCTCAGATCTCTATTTTAATATATCTAGTATTGAAATTCTAAAATTAATCCCAATTGTCGTTAGGATAATCGTCTTTAGGCAAATTCAGAATCGATTCCAATAGTATGGATCGATTTGGATCTTATTTATAATGGTGGCAAAAGCTAATACACTAACCCTTAAGATAACAGATCTAACAGTCCTATTGTAAACCCAATTAGTCATTTAGAGATAAGTTCCTAGTTCTTCCGTGCTTCGTTTTTGCTAAGGTCAATGGCAAACTTTGCTCTTTGAATAGATTTATAGATGTGGGAACTCCAAGGTAGCGTTTAAATATTTTAACTTCTTTGGCCAATTGAATGTTGACAGCATCAAGAGTTGGTGATTCAAAACGTCCTAAACAACCGCGTCGACCATTTCTGAAATATATAAAGCGTTTGTCCTGCCCGTGGACACACGAACATGCTAGCTACTCATTGCTAGATTATTAAGCAATCTTGGCAATCGAAACTCCCCTCGGACAACTTGCATTCACCTCAAAACCTCATTCCATCAATACAGAAAAGAAAAAGATTTTTCATTTCTTTTTACAACATTTTCTGTTTCCTTAACAAATGCCCCCCTCCCCTATGAAATACACCCACCAACCTCTTACATCTTTTTTAATTTATTTTCTTGTCATTTTACTTTTCTACTTCTTTCATTATACTCACTTCTTTTCGGTCCTTCATCTATTTATCGGTACACTGTTTTCAATTTTCTATTCATATTGTTTTCAACCACTCATTGTAATCACACCTTTGCTATATAACCACACAATAACCTTCTCCTTTCATTTTACCCCCGCTCTTGATACCATTGACAGTAATTTTCATTTTTTTTTCTCAATTTTATAAAATATTTGTTATCTTTGTTGTTTGTTTTTAAAATTGCTTTACACTTGTATACTTTGTAAGATGTATCTTCTAATTCAGTGTGTTTTTTTCCCACATACCTTCTGATGAAAGGCACCAAAGAAGATGAGTAAAAGTAGTTTAAAGTTAAATGAAGTTTTTAAAAAAAAAAAAAAAAAAATGTGAACCCCCTACCAACTCTGTAATTTACTTATTATTAACGACGGCCAAACTTATTATAATATTATATTTGACAGCATTTTTACTTTCTCTTATTACTGAAACCGGAAGTATCGCAATTTTGTCAAATTTTCGAAATTGAGTTTTCAGCGGAATACATATTGTAAGGTCTCCCAGGCGGTCCATATAAAAAAAAATTAATAATAATAAAAAGATATTTCTTAGCAAATTTCTGTACAATTTAAAGTGTGCAAACAAAATATCTCCAAAACGAACGATCGCTGGATGTTAAAACTTAATAATTTCGTTTAGTTTTACCCATCCAAAGCATCTGACCGAATTTTACTTAGGTCAAAATCCCCCAACCGAAGATGCAACTTTGCTGACTTTTTTTTTTTTCTTCTTTCAGTTTTTGCGATTTTTTGCAATCGCTGTGATGGCAATCTCCAGCGATAATAAATTATTATATTTTGTGGACGTTATTTAGCATTTATTATGTTTATTCATATTATGTTTTTTACTTTCTCTTACTCCTAGTAAGAAGTATTGTAATCGTGTCAAATTTTCGATATTCCGTTTTCACCGGAAATATCCGTTTTGAGGTCCCCTGAGTCAAAAAAAGTGGTTTTTAGCAAATGGTCTGTGTGTGTGTGTATGTGAACAGCATAGCTCAAAAACGAAAAAATCGTAGAAAGTTCGAACTTGATATTCCGTTTAATTATCACCATGGGATCGACAGTGAGGTCATCTGTCAAAATTCCTCAACGGAAGTACCACTTTTTACTAGTTTTTTTTTTTTTTACGTTTTTACGATTTTCTCAAAAATGGCTCCAACGATTTTCTTCAAACTTGGTATGTCAACTATACATACCAACAGCTACAACTTCTATTTGAAACATTTCTCCAGGAAAATCCATTTAATGGAGGGGAGGGGTGGGGTTAGGTTTTCATCTAAAGTGCTATTTCAGTTTATTAGACAATTCTAACATCTAAATAATGTTAATAAGAATTAAATATGTTGTTGAAATTCCTAATTTGAAAAAGATTGGATGACCGGAAGTGCGTATTTACTGAAATATATTTTTCAGTTTTCTGGTCTTTTCTCGAAAATGGCTCCAACGATTTTCTTTAAACTAGTAATGTTAACTATACATATAAAGAGCTACAACTTTTATTTGAAACATTTCTCTGGGAAAATTTATTTAAGGGCACTTTTAGGGGAGGGGTGTGGAGGTATGTTTTTCTCCAAAGTGCTATCACAGTTGATTATACAATTCTATCATCCATACAGAATTAAAAGTTGAAACTTGATATTCTGTTTAGGTATCACCATGGCATCTGACAGTGGGTCATCTGTCAAAATTCCTCAACAGGAAGTACCACTTTACTTGTTGTTTTTTTTACTCTTTTACGATTTTCTCAAAAATGGCTCCGACGATTTTCTTTAAACTTGTTATATCAACTACACATACAAAGAGCTACAACTTTTATTTAAAACATTTCTATAGGAAAATTCATTTAATCGCACTTTTAGGGGAGGCGTGGGGTTATGTTTTTATCGAAAGTGCTATCATAATTTATTATACAATTCTATCATCCAAACTAAATTAATTTGTAATAAATAGAAGAAAAGATACAAAATCATTAAAGGAAAGAATCATAGAAATAAATAGATGGGAAAAATTCAGAGTTTCAAGGAAATTAGTTAACCGGAAGTGCGCTTTTACTGAACGGTTTTTTTCAGTTTTCGTCGTATTTGAATTAAATTTGAATTTTGTTCGTTGGTACACAAACAATAAAATTTGTCAATTATAATTTTGAGAAATGGAGTAAGAGAAAGCTGTGTGAGTGTTTCACACCAAATTTTTTTTTTGACAATTATAATATGTGTACTGTTTTTCTGTTACAGGTAAGTGATGCAAGAACTAATTATTACTTCATAATGTGAGTAAAATGTTTATTAGTATTGATTTTATAATTATATATGTTTAGTTACATTTTGTGCGTTTTCACTTCCCATTTGTTGTTTATTCACCGTTCTGCTATTCGCCCCTTTTGCGTATAAAATTATTTTTTACATTTATGCTAATACATCTCTCAATTAGCATATGATATTTTTTTTATTGCTACATTTAAATTTGAAAAACATAAATGTTAAAATGGAATAATATAGAAAATAAATGTGAAAAATTAATGTGCACTGCTGATGAACTAAAATATTTAACCTGTGACCAATATTTATTTATAAACATCCATCCTCTGACCTGCGCTGAGTTTATGGAGCGTGCGAGAGAGAGAGTGTGTGTGACTCCCACTGGAGTGTGTCTGTCTGTCTGACTCGCTGCAATAACCAACTTTCATTCATTGATTCCAACTACCAACTGACTGTCTGTTATTCGTTATTTATTGATCCTTTTCTTTCCATTCTTTCTCTTTTCCTCTTTATTGATGGTTTACTTTTTCATCATCTTCTTCTTCTTCTGTTTTTAATTGATAAATTGTTTTCTCCATTCTTAAATTTCATACAAATTTACGAATAAATCTTTTCCCAGTTTGAACTAATTCCATTAAAGATTTCCGACTTTTGGTTTAGCACTATTAATTTGTTGGAAGAATTTATATTAATTTTTATGTCAACATTACCTAGCTACAGCATCAACTAACTTGACAATATTTTATTAACAAAATATTTGAAGAGCGGTTATTCGTTTCGAAACTGGGAGGCGCACCTCCCCGGCTGAGACACGGACTAGTTTAAAAGGAGATGCGAAAATATTAATAAAAATGTAATTTTTATATCACATACATACAAATAAACTTTCATTACATTAAATTCATAAATATTATATTTTGTTTGATTTTACCAAGTTCACGTGGATACAGAATCCATTTGTTGATTAGCAATATGGATGGACATTGAAGAGTGGACAACTACTGAAAAGGAATAATTGATACAATTATTATGCGATACTTCATTTAAACAAAAATTTCAAGGTGAAATCATAGTTCAATTTTGATTGAATCCAACTGAAGTATATATATATATATAATACTTTGGCTAGCAAATCAATGCAAGTATTGCTGCCATTCGTGTGATCCATGCTAATTTAAGTATTCCATAAATTCAATATGATTTCAGTTGTAAGAAGGGATTTAATCTTCAGTTATAAGTACCGGTTTCAGAATATTTCATAATATAATATGGATAAAGTATAGAAATATGATTTTCGGTCATTAATTACTAACAACATATGCTTTAAGGGGTCTTCAAGCTTTTAAGTTATATGCAATAGATTTAAATTTATTTTTTTATAAATACTATATATAACCTGTAAATCCTAAATCCTATATAACCTTAGAGGAAAGTTTAAGGTATAAAAATATAAATTTATATGTAAGAGTGCAGAATAAATACAAACAAATTACGTAATCGTTTATCCTCTAATGTCAATCCTCTTATGGTGAGCTTGCATTCAATTAATCCTTAATTCTATTAATTCTACGTATACGAAAACCAAAATGTTAGTGGCCTTGTGATCTACTTAATTGAGTACCGAATGGAGTGTCATTACTCAGTGATTTTCCCCATTCCGTTTTGTATTTTTGTACTCATAAAATATACTATTGTTATGCTTTGTAACTGGTATAAAAATATCAATAAAAAATAAAAAAATTAATAAAAATAAAACTACTGTATGAGGAAGAATTGCATTCGTGTCGAAACTGGTTTTCACCGGAAGTATTTTTTTTTAGTTTCTTTTTTTTTTTTTTGGGAAAAAAGTTTTTTTTAGAAATTAAAACTTTTTTAGAAAAAGAAGCAATTATTAATTCTTTTCACTCACTAAAACTATCACCATAATAGCCTTTAAAGGAAATGGATGTTCGGTCAGTTTCAGGTCTTAGTTCACGTATGATGTTAGCGCTCTCACCTTTTTTGCGAGAAATCAGAAATTTCAGGATTCCGTGGGGGTTTCGATGATGACGTACAAGAATACCGTGAGAAAATGTTGTCAAGTACAAGTTACTAGCGGTGACCAACAGTGTGATTTTATAGAATAAGTTTCAGAATTTTATTGTGTTAGTTATTATAAATGAAGTGAAGTAGTTCACGCCAAAAATTGATCCCGGAATAAAGTAAAATAAAAATCGAAATTCATTTTACATTCTCTTAAGTGGAAGTACTATAATCGTGTCAAATTTTAGTTATCGAGTTTTCACCGGAAGTACAGATTTTAAGGTCCCGTGATTCCAATAAAGTAGTTTTTAGAAAAAGGTCTTTGTGTGTTTGTTTGTGTATCTGAGTATGTGAACAGTATAGCTCAAAAATGAAAAATCGTAGAAAGTTCGAACTTGTTATTCCGTTTAGGTATCTCCATAGGTTCCGACAGTAAATTATGTGTCAGAATTTCTCAACCGGAAGTACCACTTTACTGAATAGTTTATACACTTTTTTGCGGTTTTCTTAAAAATGGCTCCGACGATTTTCTTTAAACGAAATATAATTAAACATACAAAGAGCAACAACTTTTATTTGTAACATTTCTCTGGGTAAAATTATTTAAGGTTAGTTTTGGGGGTTATATAATTCTACCATCTAAACAAAATTCATTAGAAATAAATAGGTTGCTAAAAGTCTTGAGTTTTAAGAAAATTAGTGAACCGCTGATTTGCGTTTTTACTGATGAATAGATTTTTCAGGTTTCGCGAATTTTTCCATAAACACCGACAGTTTTATTAAATTTGCTATACTAACTATAAAATTTGTGAAGGGACGGGTGTTGGTATGAGCATGGATTTGTAACTGCGAGGACCGGACCCCAGTTCGAGTCCAGCGGTATAATTGCTCAATTTTATATTTGTTAAAAAAAAATGTTAATAGTAAAGTAGGTGCTTCCGCCCCCGTCCACGACACCTAATTTGGTAGCTGGACGTTAAGCCCGCCTGAAAAAAAAAAATTTGTTAACTGCAAAGTTGTTTGAGTGCTTCACACCAGATTTTTTTACTTTTTCTTACTCCTAGTGAATCAGAGCTACATACATTAAGCATTGCAAATTTTTATTTAAAACATTTCTCTGGGGAAAATTCATTTAAGGGGGCTTTTAGGAGGGGGGTGATAAGTTACGTTTTCCTCTAAATTGCTATTTTAGTTTATTGCAGGGTTTCTTCACCTAAATAATATTGATTAAAAATTAAATATGTCGCCAAAATTCCGAGTTGGGGGGGAGAGGGAGTTCTGTACAGTTTTTACTGTACAGTTTTATTGTTCAGTTTTCTGCCATTTTCTTCATAAAAACTTCAACCAGTTTCATTAAATATGGTAATTCAATTATTATAAAAATCCATATTTCAGTTATAAAAATTTGTATAGAATGAAAAAAAAACATTTACTCGTTTAGGTTGCCGTAATTTGTTTTGTTTCATAGAACATCATTCATAATTTAGGAATTCTCTTTATCTAATCGTGTATGCTGCTTGGTCGTATAATTAAATAAGCCAGTTGAGCGACATATGATAATAATCTAGTGTCAGAAGTTAATTGGGTCACAAATCTGTGTCTTTGCCTGCAAATAGACAAAACACTCACAAACATAGTATGTTTGTACAGTGTGTGTTACTAAGGCATTTCAATATATCTTTCAAATGTAATAGGTATTTTGTAATTAGGTAATTAGAATTATTAATTTTGATTGAACATTTTGTCTGCTACTTCGTCGGCAGTAATATTCCTGAACAGCACACATCTCTCTGCAGTGGGTTGGGTGGGGGCCACAGAGGGCTAATGCTTGTGGTAAAACTAGCACGTACTCACACAGACAAATAGACATCAGTTTGTTATTGTTGTGGGTGGGGGCGGTGGTAAGTTATATGAAGAAAGGGGTGAAGGGATGGTGGTAATATTAGGCGACACTATGACACCTCACACCACACACAGCCTGGGCACCTTGACTCTTGATATATCAAAACCTATATATATAATATCCACACCAACAGACATAACTTTCTAACCTTCCTCTCAGGCTCGCTGGAAGAACAGTAGAGAGTATGTATACACAGTTACCTCTGTTATCGATCTTGACTGAACACCTGCCTTATCATTCTTACTACTAGTGGTTACGGTACAAAATTACTATTGCATACTTCCCACCTTTGCTGTACTTTAACTTATTTTTCTTAGCGACAACATATGTAGGGACAATAATATCTCATATTGGATACCAGTAGGCCCACCTGTTATTTCCTTAAACTAAAATATCTTTATTGTTTATACAAATATTATCTTCCTGTATAATAACTTCTATACCGGATCTCTTTACTTAAGTGATAAATTTTTGAAATTCATCAGACCGAAACACTGTAATATTTGTTTGTTTTTTTTTAACCAATTGGAAGAGGTCATTATTAACCCTTACTAGCTTCTGAGCGATGGCCTAATGTTGCAGAGGAGCTTCCCATCGGTATCTGAACAAAAATACAAATTTCTATGTGGCCAAAATTCCGAGTTTAAACAAAATCGGTTTACCAGATGTACGACTTTTATATTATATTTCGGATTCACGTATATATTACATTTTGCGTTACTTGTGAAATTTGTAACTGGGTAATACCCGCATATAAATAAATAATAAATCAAAACGATGTTTCTCTTGCTGTAAGAGAAAGTCGTCACCATAATTTTTTTTCGAGATGTGTTTATGCATAAGTGAAGGCATAGGTTTTTCTGGTTCTATATTTTGAAAAAGTACTCTGTTCGTGTCAAACTGTCAAAATTTAGTTTTCACCGGAAATCTGTCGAGTTGTTCGTGTCAAACTGTCGAAATTTAGTTTTCACCGGAAATATGTCGAGTTGTTCGTGTCAAACGGTCGAATTGAGTTTTCAACGGAAATCTGTCGAGTTGTTCGTGTCAAACTGTCGAAATTTAGTTTTCACCGGAAATATGTCGAGTTGTTCGTGTCAAACTGTCGAAATTTAGTTTTCACCGGAAATATGTCGAGTTGTTCGTGTTAAACGGTCGAATTGAGTTTTCAACGGAAATCTGTCGAGTTGTTCGTGTCAAACTGTCGAAATTTAGTTTTTACCGGAAATATGTCGAGTTGTTCGTGTCAAACTGTCGAAATTTAGTTTTTACCGGAAATATGTGGAATTGTGTTAAGGTACTTTACGAATGAAAATTTGTTTTTAGCAAAAATTCACTCTGAGAAGAGAGAGAGCGAATGTGTTGTAAACAAAACATCGCAGGAAGCTAAACTTGATGTTACAATTATTGTACCATTATGGAATCCTTCATGAAGATTTTGGTCAAAAAATTTAAACCGGACATGCTACAAATTCACTGAATGATTTATTTTTGCGATTTCCGTTTTGTCTCAAAATGGCCCCTAGAGATTTTCTGAAACTTTGAATACTAATTTCACCTTTTTTTTGAAATTTTGTTGAAAAAAAAGAAGCTATTTTAGGAGGGTCCTGTGTGACTGTAATAAGATCTGAAGAGAGGATCGTAGCAGAGAAAGGTAGACAAAAATGATAGGAACACTCTCTCGGACTAGAATGGGAGAAACTGCATAAATAC
>JAAEAF010005970.1:0-19106 GCA_011037195.1 Triatoma infestans
GTCATCAGATGCATGGGTGTTTCCTCCTCAGTCTCACAAACTCTACAAAAGGGGTCAGGCACGAGTCCCATTATATAGAGATGTCTCCTTAAACCACAATGCCCAGTGAGGAATCCAACCAGATGTCTGAGGGAGGTCCGTGAAAGACATCGGACCCCGCTACTCAAAGCTCCGTCCGGGGCCCCAATGAGCATTTTAGACTGCCGACAACCCACTGCACTTATCCATAAGGATGAGTGCTGTGAGGTCATCCACGTCTGAAAGCCCGACAAACATGTGCCAGAAGACCCACAACAGCAGGCTCTGGACCAATGAAAGGGAGAGAGGCACCTAATTTGGCAAACCTATCCACCTCCTCATTCCCAAAAATTCCCATATGACCTGGAACCCAGACCAGAAGCACATCCTTTAATGAAGAAAGATCTTCCAGTCTTTTAGAACATTCCAACACCAATCTGGAAGTGAAGACACATGAATTAAGCGCCTTCAACGCAGCCTGCCTGTCCGAGCAGATACAAACACCTTTTAAATTAGTGTTACGCACTCTCTCATCCAAAATACAGCAAAGAATTGCATAAACCTCAGACTGGAAAACGGTGGCCCACTCACCAAGAGGCGCTACCAAATGATCTCCCGTCTCAAAATAGACGGCAGCCCCAGACCTACCATCCATCCTGGAACCGTCTGTGTAGCATCGGAGATAATTCTCAGGAATCACACCAGACGGACCCAGGGTTAACCAATCTTCCCTAGAAGGCAACCTAACCCTGTAGGAATGACCAAAGACAAAAGTCTTCAAATTCCTATCAGAAGTGAAACCTGTAATGGGAATCCTTAAAAGCATCTCACGATAAATGGTAGAATGACCATATCGCTTACCCTGCCAAAAACCTGCCTGTTTAATTCTATAACAGGCTTTCATTGCCTGGTTTTTCACCTCCACAAAGAGAGGTGGAATCCCTAACAAAGTCTCCATAGATGCGGTCGGTGTAGTCCGAAACGCTCCAGTCACCGCCAGACAAGCTAAGCGTTGGACTTCTTCCAACAGTTGCCTAGCGGATCGTGTTTCAATGCGACGCCACCACACCAAAGCCGCATATACCAATCTAGGTTTAATGACCATGCAATAAATCCAGAACATCATCTTGGGAGTGATCCCCCAGTTCTTACCTACAACTCTTCGACATTGCCAAAAGGAGATTATCGCCTTTTGATGTTGTGTCTTAACATGTTCCGACCAGTTCAGTTTACTGTCGAGAACTACTCCAAGGAACTTCACTGATTTGCTAACCTGTATGGAAGTACCTAACAACCTAGAAGGTGTAAAACCTACTATCTTCCTTCTATGAGTAAATAGAATTGCCTGGGTCTTAATAGGATTAATAGAAAGACCCTTATCCTGTGTCTAACAATATACCATGTTAAGGGCGCTTTGCATTAGGTCCGAAATAGTGGACAAACAGCGCCCTAACAATAAAATGACACCATCATCGGCATATGCTTGCACATAAAATCCTGATGAATTCATCCTAACCAAAAGGTCATCCATGACGACGCACGACAACCCCCTTGAGGGCACCCTCTCCCCGCTTGTACTATCATGGCGCGCCCGCCAAGGGAAGCCTGTATAACCCTACTCCTAAGATAGACACCTATCCAATTGATTAAGACGGGATGTATACCTTTTCGTACCAAGGCAGCTTTGAGAGCATCAAACGATACTCTCGAGCATATTTATATGCTCTTTTAATACTGTTATAACTATCCCATGATTCCGAAGAATCAGCCAGGACAGCCTTCCTGTATGACCCCCTTACCTGCCTCCTTAGTTTTTCCAACGAAGAGGACCACCAGGGGTTCTTACTACCCTTAACCACCTTGGGAGGACAGGACTCCTCAAATGAGGATCTAATGTGTTCATGAAGAATACCAGCCTCCCTTTCCAATTCCTCTATACCATCAGGGGCTTCTGATTGGATAGTCAGTTTATTTTCAATGATTCTAGAATATAAACCCCAATCCGCCCTCCTAGGATTCCTACAACTAGCCATAAAGGCCTGTGATCGGAGATGGAAGCCTCAGGACTCACCCTCCAATCCTTAATCAGACCACTAAAATTCCTAGAAGCAAGGGAAATATCAATAACCTGTCTTCTAATTCTAATTACAAAAGTGGGTTCAGTACCCCTATTCAGGACCTCTAATCGCGTGCCCACCAGGAAATCCATGAGAGCGCGACCCCGAGGAAAACATAACCCCACATCGTTCAAAAAAAAAACTACCTTAAATGAATTTTCCTGGGAACATGTTTTAAATAAAAATTGTAGATCTTTGTATGTGTAGAAAATACTAAGCTTAAAGAAAATTGTTGTAGCCATTTTTAAGAAAATCTTAGAAAACTGAAAAAAGCTGATCAGTAGAAACACAATTCCGTGCAACCGATATTCTTTAAACTTGGAATATTGGCAACATATTTAATTCTTTTTTTAATATTATTTAGAGGGAATATTATTCCCTCAAAAGTTGCCTTAAATGAATTTTCCTAGAAAGAAATGTGGGATCAGGACAGGAACTTACTTACCTTGTCAAAATTCCTCAACCTTCTTTTATCCTCGTATCACTTTACTGATTGGATTTTTCAGTTTTTAAAGATATTCTCAGAAATGATTTAAAAAAAGAATATATCATATTAACTACATATACAAAGAGCTACAACTTTTATTTAACACGTTTCTCTCAAAAAATTCATTTAACCCAACTTTTGCTCTTTCAACTTTCGTTAGCCACTAGACCACTAGAAACCATTTTATCATTATAAAATGATAGGGCTATATGTGTATAGTTTATTATCCAATTACTAAAGGAAATTTTCGAATCCGTTATGGTGAAAATCGGGAAAAATTTCAATAAAATGAATGATTTTTCAATCGAAACCATGGTGATGGAAACCGTCGTCATTTAAACATACTTTTTTTTATCAAACTCCATTTTAACAATTTGACACTTATTGTAATTTCTAATTCCTTTTAAGCAGTAAGAGAAAGTAATATCTGCGCCTAGATATTGCAAATGGACAACATGATGCGATGAAATTGAAATGTTATTTGTGTGATGAGATGTGTTGTAGTAGTAGTAGCTTGTGTAGCACGAGCGGTTTAGTAAAGGGCTTGGGTGTATGTTTGTGAAAGAGAGAGAAATATTCGAAATAAGTAAAAGATCACTACTGTTTTGAAATAAATGTATTATTCTCTAAGTGAATTTAAGTACTTTTATAATATCACAACTGTTACGTTTATAAATCAATTATTTATCTAGAATAAAAGCTACATTACAACTGGCACTGAATTTAAGAGAGCAATGCTGCTACGTGTTCTATTGCATGTCTGCTTGAGACTGTCCTGAAAGAATGCCTTCTAATTGTTCGTTCAAATCTTCCCCTGTGAGAAGAAGGGGTAAACTATGCTAACAGAGTTCATGAACTCTTCCTGTAACGGTAATCGTCTACCTGTGTGTACCCTTTTTTTGCCAGCGAATGTCTAGTTCTTCATAATTTTTATATATTTGAAATCAAATATATTTCTATATTTCTGGCATCCATCACAAAATGGTGTAAACATGTGCTACCTTCAGAGTTGTGAAAGGCAACCATTTAAATACAACCGTTGCCCATTAATAAATTTACTGTAATTAATTTATTAAAATAAAAATAAAAATATGATATTATAATAAAAACAGAAATGAGAGAAAATAATAAGATTTGTTAAAAATATTTCTTCAAAAATTTCAAAATAAAATCGAATTTGAAGTTGCGAAAGTTAATGCAAATCTCAGTTCTCAACTTGTAAACAAGTAATGGTTCACAACTTTAACTTTAAAGTTTAGATGAGGCTAAATTTATATAATAGAATTTGTTATTATAATTTATGTTGTATTAAGTTTTAGTTGTTGAACAGCAAGTACATATATAAGGTAAATTTATTGTAGGATGATCTTCAGTTTATACAAACCCTTGAGTTTATATAAACCAAAGCTCGCACACATTTCCGGTTCAGATGAAACCAGGCCTAATTCCTACAAAGAGTCCTATTTCAAGTAGATAAATAATTTGAATTTATTATTTGCTTGTATCATTACTTATTTAATAAGACACGAAGATTTTGGGCAAAATCCAACAACCTAAAGTGTCACTTTACTGAATGTTTTTTTTTTCAGTTTTTCGTGTTTTTCTCCAAAAACGGCTACAAGGATTTTCTTTGAACTTTGTATATTAACTACACATATGAATACCTATCACATTTATTTGAAACATTTTCCTGGGAAAATTGATTTTTTGGGCGTTCTGGGGGAACAATAGGATTAAGCTTTTCTCTAATGTACCATGCAGTACTATGCAGTAGGTATAATATATGGTCTCTTTATATGTGGTTTATTTCTGAATACCAAGTTTAATGAAAACCGCAAAAAAAGACTAACATAAAACTGTTCACTGTTCAGTAAAGTGGCACTTCCGGTTAACCGATTTGTTTTTAAAACTCCGAATTTTAGTATCACATTTCATTGTAATTAATATTATACAACCAATAAGCCTCCTTAACACACTTTCAAAACTTTTTGAAAAGAGTTAATACTGACGCGACTGCAGACTCACCTAACAGAACATAAACAATACATTTTCACCAATTTGGCTTCTGAAAATCATACTCAACGACCCAGCAATTACAAAGAATAATAGAACAAATAGTGAACGGGTTTGAACAGAAACTGTACTCGACAGTCGCCTCATTGGACGTTGCTTCCCACATTTGACGCTGTATGGCACGCTGGACTTCTCTACAAACTAGACTACATACAAGCACCACTTTACATACAAGCAATATTGATTTCATTTCTAAGCGGGCGTACATTTGAGGTAAGAGCAAATTCTCTATCCTCAGTACTCGCCGAAACATTAACGCCAGTGACCTTCAGGGATCGATTCTTAGCCCCATCCTATTTACAATTTACCCACACGGCATACCTACATTCAATACTTCCGTTCTGGCTACTTATGCAGACGACACTCTCCTCCTTTCAAGACATCGCAACCTTATTGACTCCATAGAGATAACTTACAAACTTCACTAGACCAGATAACGGGCTGGTTCCACAAATGGAAGCTAGACATCAACGTACAAAAGATACAGGCAAAAATTTTCACTCTTAGACGAATACAACCAGCAAAAACACTGAAAATTAACACCAATGTCCATACAGTGGAAGAAAGCAGACGAAACACTTAAATATCTTGGTCTTACAGCTCGACACAAGACTCACTTGGACTCCGCACATAATATTAAAATTAAGACAAGCCTATCAAACCCTAAGATGGCTCTATCCAGTGATTAACAGATGGACGCCACTTAAACCGCAATGCTCCAGAGTACTCTATACCTCTATACTCAGACCCATAATGACTTACGCCTGTTCCAAATATACAGATTACAAACCTTCCAAAATAAAGTCTTACGCATCGCCTTGGGAGCACCGTGTTTTATACGTAACAAGCAAATCCACAGGGATGTCAACATGTCAACAAAAAGACTTCATAGACAAGACAGCAAACAGATTTTTAGAAAACTTACCAACTGCCAAAGCTGGAACAGACTACAATTTCGGACAGAAGACAGTCCGACGACGACTGAAACCGATATCCTGATAGCACAATATATCCTGTATCAGACAACAAATTCGTAACTTATCTTATAAATAATACTTATTAACAATATACAATTTTATTTTGATTTCTGAATTCAAGTTTGTAAGGAAGAAATAAGCTGCCGGGCAAATAAAGGTATTTTTTTTTCATCTAATAAAAAAAATATTATACAGATGATAGAATGATATATGGAATTAAAATGACATTTCAAAGGAAAGCATAACCCCAACCCCTCCCCCAAAACCCCTCTTAAACGATTTTTTTCCGGAAATGATGATGACCCATGTCAAGTTTGAACTTTCTATGATTTTTCTTTTTCGAGTTGTGCTGTTCACATGCAAACACACCTACACATAGATCATTTTCTAAAAAAAACAACACTTTTTTGGATTCAGAAGACCTCAAAACGTGTATTAATACTCGATGTCAAAAATTTGACACGAATGTAATAGTTTCTTTTGTAGAAGTAAGGGAAATTAAAGAATGTTAATAAACATATGAAAATTGTTAATCCCAATTAAAAGCAGTCATCAGGCGGATCTTGCACCTTCATATTTATTGTTGTATCATCGTCTAGATTAGTTTCTGTAAATTTTTTTTTTTGTTTATTCAGAAATTTACAATCTGTATTACATATATACAATGAGTAAATAAAGGCGCGTTCTCACGGGTCAAGTTTAGTTGTCCAATTTTAGTTAATCAGCAAAAGTTGAATGTGACTTGAATCAGTTTTGGTTCATAAGTTTCAACTGAAATCGATCAAGCCGTTTCAATAACGCACGGAGCACTCTGAGTTGAAAGCACACTGAGAAGCCAATTGGGCGATCCGGAGGTTTACACTTGTCAATACTTGAAACATGGCGGGTTTAACTGAAAGATGCATCATACTTGAACGATAAAGTTTGACTCGGTCAAACTTTTGTTGATCCACTAAAAAGTTGATCAACTTTATTGAAAGAAAAGGTTCTCACTAGGTTTTTCATTCAACTTCTGTTGATCAACTAAAATCGGTCAACTAAACTTGACTCGTGAGAACGCGCCTTAAGATGTTGAATAAATGAAACTGTAGGCTGTGAGAGGGTAGGAGGAGAGAAATTACCCAGCGATAGCACTCTCTACAGAATACCAGTAGCACTGATAAGTCCCGAAAGGAAATCTCAGGGCCACTGGCGATTCAAACGGCGAGTTGGATTGTCAGGGATGATGGTGGAGGCTAGAGATTGTACAAAGGGATTAGAGCAAAGGGAGAGCGTGATATGGAGTTTATGATATTTTGTCTTACAAGTTGTTGTACGAAAGGAATGTTGAGGTCATTATGGAGCGTAAGATTTTAGACATAAAAAGGAGCATCTATTATCTTCGCTCGAAGTAGATTAGATTGGAATGTCTGTATGGTTCGTAAAGTTTGTAGGTTTAGCTGTGCCCCACAATTCATATCTTATAGAAATATATATCAGTATTTTGAGTTCTGCAGGTAATTTGGATCGTCTTCCAATAAGTCTGTAATGAAGTTTGGCCCTTTTAGTCAGTGCTTGTTTTTTAAGTCTTGTGTATGGGTTCCACGTGAGTCTTTTGACAATGAAGAGCCCAAGGTAGCGCATCAGATCAGTTATAGGGAGAGGATTATGGCTGAAGAAGACTGGAGGACAGGAACTGGCGCCGGAGAGTAAATGTGGCACGTTGGCATTTTTGTGGGTTCGTTTTAATTTGCCACATTTTGCTTCTGTAAAGATGTATATAGTTTTTATTTTTAAATTTAGACTATGAATTGTGAGTTTTTGTCTTTATGTCATTCTAGGATGACTACATGTAAGTTGAATATGGATTTTCAGATAAACGGTAGATAAACAGTGTGAGAAGAAACAATCCGGAACTACGGCCTTGTAAATGGTTTTACCAACAAATCTATTAAATAAATAAAAAAAATACCCTCAACATAAACAGATAAATATACTCGTATTATTTTATTTAACGTATCTCATTCTATTAAACAAAATAAAGAAAATGGATATAAATAATTGAAAAACTTATTTATTTAAATACAGAAAAGAGATTTTAAATTAAGTCTAGCAAAATCTTTGTTATATCAAACCTTTTAATACATTTATACAAATTCTCGGGCTACTGTTTAATTACAAAGTTTTCTCTCACAATAATAATGTTTTAGAATTCGGAAGTTGAAAACAATAGGCGCCGCCCGGCAACGCTTTGTTCCATAATAAAAACTTTAAATAATTATATTATATTTGCAAAATTATCAATTAAATTTACATGTCGTTCAAGTTGAGAATTGAATAAAAAAGTTCATTGTATTCTGTCAGTTAATTCTAAAAAGAAAAAAATCTTGCACTGGCACCTTGAAATCTAAAACCACTATACTTATTTGTCAAAGAGGAATCGCTTTAATTTTTTAGGAGCCTCAATTACCAAATTTCTAACAATAAAGTATTGATTATTATATGAAAATCCAGTTTGATAAATTTCACAAAAACCTGAGGGTAAAAGATTTGCTTAGATATATTGTTCAAGATCATCAATGATAATAATTTCCTAAGCGTGATTTTTACGTACGGATATTATATCGCTTAGAGTTATTTATATATTTATAATTACTGGCAGTTCCGGAGTTTGCGTTTATACCTGCACGTGAAGTATGTACAAAGTAATGGAAGATATCTTCTTGCAACTAGCGCTTCTGGAAATTTACCCTATTTAAGAGAAGTACAAAAAAAGAATGAAAAACAAAATATTAACTTTATAAAATGTACACTACTGTTATCTAATGATAGCAAGAAATATTGATGAATGGTGATGAAAATTATGAACTCACGCAAAGTGGCACAAATTCACAATTTATTTTGTGAAGAGAAAAGACTATGTAGAGAGTAGATTAACCGAGTGATGAGAGATGATTGTTGATAGTGTAATGAAAGTAGAATGATGTAGCGTTGGCTGATTTATAGTGTTGTCTTGAAGAGTCATGTGACTAGTTTAGAACTCTTGCTTGTCCTGACGATGGGTGAGCTAATATGCTAGCTTGGTGAACGTTTCAGGGTTGATATTGAGACTTATTAACTCGTCAGAGCTGAATTCGCGATTGCACTCTCAAAAGTTGATTTGATGTTTGATGTCTTCAAAATTTATCTGGCCATTGATCTGTATTCTCAAAGTAGATTTGGCAACTGATCTTTGCTGTTTAAATTATAACTGGCGACTGATTCCTTTAGCACTTGGATTGATTTTTATTTTATTTCTCCTACCGCTAGAGACTGCTTCTAGATGAGAGATTTGCTGACAAAGTGGAAGCTCACTTGCCTATCATTGTAGTGGGGTGAGACAGGGGAGGTAGTGCCTAGTTGACTTGAGCTTGGAGCCTCAGCGGTGGCGCCTCGATCCGGTTACTAATGCAAGTATTGAGGTTTATTGAGTTCTATTGACTTTTGTGTACCAAATGCGATGATGTTTGGTTCAATTATCTAAGTACAAGTACAAACAGTTCCTTAGCCTCTCGATATTTCATGGGAACTTCTAAATTGCCTAATGCTACAATTCTAATCCCAAAGCCTTTTCCAACCACTATATACCACATTAAATTCAGAACCATCAGCACTTTGCCCAACCTACCCAAATATTTTCCACTTTTCCCATTAGAACCGCAAATGCAAAGGTGCTGAAGATGCTCATGGCTTATTTATTTTCTAACTATAAGGGAAGAGATATTTCAGACTCAGATGAAATCCTATATTTGCTCTCATTTGAAATCATGTGAAACGTATTTGGTGTGTTGTGTTGTAGAGTAGTGGTAGCTTCTATAGCACGAGCGGTTTAGTAAAAGGCCTTGTTTTTGTAAGTTTTAAGAGAGTGAAGTAATAAGAATAATTATGATAACAATGGTAGATTAAATTAAATATATTATCTTTAAAGATATTTAAATATTTTACAATATCACAACTATTATGTTTATGAAATTAAGTATTTAATGATGTGTTGTAGTGTAGTAGCTTGTGTAGCACGAGGGGTTCGATAAAGGGCTTGAGTTGTGGTTGTGATAGAGATAGAATTATTAAGAAATAATCAAGAAGACACTGGTAGATTAAATTAAATATTTTCTTTAAAGATGTATAAATACTATTCAAGAACATTCAAAGACTTAATTTACTGAAATTAGTTGGAATAAACGCTTTATGTTTTAACTTATATCTGGTACTGATTCCTGAAGTGTTCTGCTTCGGTGTCTACAACACACTCTATTGAAGGCATGTCTTCTAATTGTTATTTCAAATCTTCCTCTGTGAGAAGAAGGGGTAGACAATGCTATCAAGTTCATGAACTCTAAAAGGTAATAGTGGTCCTCTACCTGAAATGTCCTTTTGCAAGGGAATGTCACATATTCATAATTTTGATTTTTTCAAATTATATATATTTTTATATTTCTTGCATCCATCACACATGCATTCTTATATTGAAATTCAAAAATAATATGTTCTGCAATTTCGCGGTCACTACAATAGAACGCTAGTTATTCACAAGTTCCTTGTCAAAAAAGTTTCCCAAATAATCGCACACTGCCATACAGGAAAACACTGTAGGAAGAAACATCATCCTCCTACCAACAAGAACATCAAGCCCAAAATTAAATATTGTCCTTACCTTATTTT
This sequence comes from Triatoma infestans, assembly GCA_011037195.1. Lineage (NCBI taxonomy): Eukaryota > Metazoa > Arthropoda > Insecta > Hemiptera > Reduviidae > Triatoma > Triatoma infestans. The sequence continues at coordinate 10,353 of JAAEAF010005970.1, forward strand.
AGTCCAATGGGATTTATAAATTTGCTGTAGTTCCTCATCCATTCTACACCTTCGCTGATAAAATCTTTGAAGAGTGATGTGGCAAATTTGCTGAATGTTTTTTCAACTTTTTTTGCGGTTTTCACTAAAACGTCTCAAACGATTTTCTTTAAACTTTCGATACTATTTGTATACATTAATACCTAACAGTTTTATTTGAAACATTTTAGCGAAGAAATTGAATTTTTTTGGGGAGGTTCTGGGAGAATAGTCTTCATTTGAGACATTTTCAGGGAAAAATGATTTAGGGGATTTTAGCAGATCTATCAGTTCCCAATCAGTTTATGTTTAAGCTGTCGCTACAAGCTTTTTTGGTTGAGACAGAGGGCGATTACTAAGTCCACTCAAGTACATGATAACCCCAACCACCGTTTGTTATGGCCAGCCCAATTAAACGTTTGTGAACATAGCAATTCTAAAGAAAATTTATCAATTAATTCTATTAATTACATTAAGGGAAAGTCGTTGAACATTAAACACCGGATTTTTTTTTTAGGTTGGGCAATTAAATGCCTGAATAATGTACGCAATATATATATATATATATTTTAATAAAGATCACAGAATAATGTAAAATAAGATCACGTATATAGACGAGAGGTAAAAAGGTAATATATTATGCAGGACTATTTTTAAACTTGAACATAAGGTAAATTCAAGTGGACTAGTTCGCAGTTTTATTGCTCCGTACGTGCTTTTGCTGTGTGTAACGTTAACTTTATTATATGGTTTTAATTAAGCTTATGTGGTGCTATGTGCTTGAGATATTGCAGCCATGTATGTTGTGTGTACATGTGTGTGTTTGTATGTGAGAGTGTGAGTGTTGTGCGCGCGTTAGAACGACTATAGTAAGGCTTGTCTATGCCCGTCCTGGCCTGCTCTATATCTTGCATTCTACATACTACACACAGCATACAAACACACACACACATCTAATTCCCACACTCCACTTCATTTAAACGCATACATAGACCCCGTAGTTCTCCTCTTGCTGTATAGAAAGTCTGGTAGTAACCAGGTGGACACGTCAAAACCCTCGGCCATCCTTTCCTAGGCTTCCTCCTCTACAATCACCGGCTAGCATACCATTTGATAATAAGCACCTTTCAGATTTTGCAATTAATTCTCACGATATACAATCAGCACAACAAGTGAACCAACCCTTCATTCATTTCTCCTTCGCACTAATAACCAAACCTGGGAGTAACACGTGGGCTTTTATATTAACTTTCATTTAAAAAAATTAAAAAAAAATCCATCCCATCCCCCACACACTTCTATTCTTGGATACCACCCAATTTAAAGTATAGAAAACATAATAACGACTAATTTCCAATATATAATTTAATGTAATCAATTGACTGTACTTGACATTTAATTTATTTCAATGAAGTGAAAATGTTTTTGAATTGAATGTGTATTGAAACAGAATTTCTTTGTAACTATAATTTAATATCTGATAATAAATAATCTTAATATAAATATATACTTAATTGAAATATACTTCAACTAAGTTCGAGATTGTTGTAAACATTAACTTCACTTCCAAGCTATGATGATTGACAATTAAAAAATTCAGTACTCTTTAAAATAGATTTTAATATAAATTTTGTGTTTAGATAACAATTTTAAAATTTATTTCAATTTAATATTTTCTTAGTTTACATAAATTTTTATGGTTGGCCTGTTCTTGAAAAACAGTTACAAATTACCTCCTTGTTACAGCAACAGTTAGAACAGCCTCCTTGTTCTGAGGGCTTACCCTCGTGACGTCAATGAACTAGATTTGGCCTCAAAAAGCAGAGTTCATTGACGTCACGTTATCCTAATTGGCATCTTTTAGTAGAGTTTCGATTTTTTTTGTTTTGTTTTTTTTTTTGTTTTTTTTTTAATAAACTAAGGGAATAAAGAAAATGTTCCTTCCTTCTCAATCGGATGATAAGGCTAGCATGGGGATGTATTTAAGAAATAAATTTTTGAACTTTAAAAGAATATATGAACAAAGATGTTAAGACAAATATTTGCAGTAATTTTTCACGGATTTATTCCTAGCGTAGATAATATAAGGTGAATTATTCGTCTGCTTGGTTACTGCAGATATAAGAGGAAGTATTGCGATAATGACCATATTGATATTGAGTTTTACTGAGAATACGGTTTTCAAGATTGCACAAAAAAATGTTGCAAGCGAATTGTTGTTTAGATCAAAGGAAATTCAGTACTTCCTTCAATTCGAACTTACCATAGCCCCTAGGAGTTCCCCAGGGATCTATAATTGGACCTGCACTATTTCTTATCTCTATTTTAATTCAATGTCTACCTTCAGCGAGGTAAAGTAGTTAGCTTTATATGCCAACGATATTACTATCTACACCTCCTCCTGGAGACTAAATTAAATAAAGCAATAGGGAACATTAGTAAATTTTTGCAACAGATGGAAAATAGAAATCAATAATTCCAAAACAGAAGCAATTCTTTTTACAAAGCATAGGCCTGTGTTGTATAGGCAAGTTAACATCGGACGAGAGATTGTGTCCTGGGCGGAAGACTGTCAGCTATCTGGGTGTGTTGCTGGATAGAAAGTTGAATTGTACCTCTCATATAAAAGTTAAGAGTCATTCGAGGCAAGTTAGCAATACGTATGCTGTTTCCTTTACTCTGTAGGGAGTTCAAACTGTCACCTAGCACTAAGGTCATGCTGTATAAGATAGTTGTCAAGTCAATGCTCATGGAGCTTGATATGCTCAACCAATGTAGGGTCTTTACAAAGTATACAGAATAAATTCCTTAGACTGGCCACAGACTCCCCCCCCTCTCTAAGCGAATTTAAGATCTACACTTGTCCACCAAGGTAAGACTACGTGAAAGACTTAATTAAAACGTTTGCAGTAAATTTTTTTCTTAAATGCTCAGCCAGCGAGAACAACCTCTGTAGAGGTATCGGAGACTATAACGTGGAAGATATTTACAGACACAGGAGAGTGAAACACACACTATTATAAAAATTTAAGTCATGAAAGTTTAGTGGTTTTACACATATTTTTCCCTTAATTAATAAGTATAAATTTTAATAAAAATTATTTTTAAATTTTATTTTAAGTTGGAGGTTATAGTGAAGTACTGAAACTTCATGTACATAAAACGTATTAATATATATATGTATATGTAAAAAGATAACAATAAATCTCTATTCTATTCAAGTGAATTGTATTTCTCATAATGGGAAAAAGTCACAAGGTTCCCAGGGAAACTTAGACTTGATTCCCCTTTAAGTATAACAGGTATTTGACATTTTTAGAGTTATACTTAAGAACGATTCCGACTTAATTTTTTTTTTTTTTTGGCCTTCTTTTGGCCTATGGGCTTTTACTTGACACAGTTTTCTGGATAAACTTATTTTAATGGAGCTGAGATTAATTCGCCTTCCATCTAAAATGACAATAACGCGCGGTTCAATCATCTGTATGTTTAATGGCAACTAAATTCCTAGTTTAAGGTAAATTAGAATCAGAAAGCATAAGATGTTGAGAAATATATTAGGTTAATGTCTTGGTATCGGGAGTTGAAGTGAGGAGTAAGTGTCGTCAGTTAGAGAGTTTTAGAGAGTTGTTATTCGAAATACGTACTACTGATTTATGAAAATAAACTATATTTTAACAAATAATTTAAAGTGTTTGAAATAGATAAACTAAGATGCACAATAGTAAATGAATATAAGAATTATGAAATGATTAATAAATATTAAAGAAATAGTGTTTAAAACCTTGAATAGGGACATGCTCGCGATGTGTGAAACTTAACTGCTTGATAACTGATGCGTGTAACTGATAGAATACTGATTTGTAACTGATGTATGACTGATCCCCTCCTCCTGTGGAGGCGACGTTTATATTTGCATCATTCACACATTGGCTGATGTGTAAGTACGTGCCACACTAAGACATCTTTCGTAGTATATTGACCTCGGTAGTTAACAAAGGCTGGGGTGGCGACGCTCTGATGATAGATGGTGGCCAGGTGGCCTCTTGAGTGTACATTGACCCTTGTATGAAGGAAATACAGGCCAGGTATACATTGACCCTTGTATGAAAGGGTTTTGCCGGCGGCGGTTTTTTTGACTGTGTATTGACCCCTGTTTGAAAGGGTTTTGCCGCGGTTTTTGACCTGCAGATAGCGGCTGGCTGGAACCACTAGTTATAATTTTTAGATTTATTTATTATTTAAAAATTATATCTTCTTTCTTCTTGCCATCACATCACATTAAGTTGTATGAAAAGAAAGTAGTAGAATTTCTTTAATGTATTAATTGTTGAAATTATAATTTGGCCGGCTATTTTTTCTCAGCCGATATTTCATTTAATTTGGGCTAAACTTTTATTGAATTGGTAAAAACATGCTGTATTATCTTTCATTAAATTATATTTGTAATTGTTTTAATTTTAGATACATAATTCTAATAGAAATAATTTGTAACGTTTAAAAAAAAAAAATTATATTGTTCAAATCATTGAACTATATATTTACATATTATTATAATAAGGAGGTGCTTGCTAACAGATTACAATAATTATTAACAAATGACTCACCTATAGCTATATAATATTCCAAGCACGAGATATTGGTAACTATGAAATATTTCAAAAGTGACCGATCACTTCTGACCGTCAAAATGAATTGAAAGATTTGAAACGGTCTTCTTTTACTCTTTGTTAATCTAGGTGTCGTCTACAAGTACTTGATTTATATATACTAATAATTCTCTTCATTTACCACACTGGAGTCCTATTGTGTGTGGAAAGTCTTGAACTATCAGTCTCATTGAAATAAGATCTGTAATTGTTTAAAGATACAAGATTTATTATGAAGTACTGTAGTATGCATCACCTTCACTTCTTTGATATACTGAATGATTCATCCTTATAGAAAATGTATTGAATACAATAATTGTATACAAAAATTTTATTTAAGAAAAGTTTATTTAATTACAAGGTAGGTTGCTTATATCCACAAGTAAGTAATAACGTATCTATCTGTATTAATTGGACATTTTCAATAGTTGTGGAAAACACGATGACAAAATGACTTTTTAACTATTCAAAGTTCAGAGTTTTTGAATGTAGTGCATTTTCTTCATTCAAAAAAAAGACTGATGTGAAATTATTCATAACGACTTTCTCATTCTCAAAATATTAAATGGGACAAAATATTCGTTTTAGATAGGTGGTAAACCTGTACATTATTATTATTATTCTGGTCATTACATAAATGTATAGTTTATTATAGTCATAGTAAGCCTAATTTCTTTGCCTTTCCAGAATTCCATTACAATTTTTTTGGAAATATATTTCAATTAAAAATTTAGCCTTTCGTATTTTATTATTATTATTATTATTATTATTTCATCGGCTCAACAGTCCTAGTGGACCCAGGCCTCATCCACAAGTTTGTGCCAGCCATCTCTATCTTGGGCTCTTGCCCTCCATCTTCGGATTCCCAACATTGATAGGTCATCCTGGACGTTATCTATCCACGCAAGCGCGGCCTTCCTCTTCGTCGGGCACTGCCTGGTCGTCCATAAAGGAGTTTTTTTGGCAGTCTATCTCCGTCCATTCTTTCTACATGACCTATCCATCGGAGTCGAAACTTTCTCACAAGCTCTTTACCAGCTGCTCTTTAAACAGCTGGTATAGCTCGTCATTCTTTCTTGCACGCCACTGTCCGTTTTCAATTCTTGGGCCAAATATTTTCCTTAAAACCTTTCTCTCCCATACTCCAAGCAATTTAGCACTTTCTTTTGACAATACCCATGTCTCGCTGGCATAAGTCACTACTGGCCTTATTACTGTTTTGTATAGCGTTATCTTGGCGTCACTTGATAGATATCTAAAACTCATAACTTTCGCCAGCGCCAAGAAACATCTATTGCCGGCTGCAAGTCTGGCTTTAATTTCAGGTTCGATTGCATTTGTGCTATTCACGATCGCTCCCAGATATTTAAAACTGTTGCCAGTAGGAAAGTCTTTTCCATTGATACATACCACACCACTGCTGGCTACTTGGTTCCTGGATGATTGCATATACAAGGATTTCTCAATATTAACTTGTAAACCAAGTCTCCTTGCTCTTCTTTCAAATTCTTTGCCCTTCTTTGAAAGGATTCTTGCCCTTCTAACGCAGCTTTGGTACGTCCGGAAATGAGGATATCATCTGCTTAAGCGAGATGCTGGGTCAGTCTGGTACAAATTGTACCATTTGGGTTGGTTTTAATTGCACGTACTGCCCATTCTAATGCCAGGTTAAACATTGTTGGAGCAACTGGATCACCTTGCCTTAAACCACAGGTTACATTGAAACACTCCGAGAGTACATTTGTACTTTTACTCGACATTTGGTACTTTCCAATGTCATTCCTGCCAGACTTATCAGTTTACAAGGGATTCCTAAACTTCTCATTGCATTTATTAGCTCATCCCTGTGCACCGAGTCGTAAGCCTGCTTAAAATCTACGAAAACATGGTGCAGGCCCACATTGTACTCATACGCCTTTTCAAGCATTTGCCTTAAAGAAAAGATTTGATCCACCGTAGATCTGTTCTTCCTAAAACCGCACTGTTAATCGCCGATCGTTTTTTCCCCCCATGCGGTTAGCCTCTTATTAATGGCAATGGACAAAACTTTATATATTGTAGGCAAGAGCGCTATTCCTCTATAATTGGCACAACTGAGCTTGTCTCCCTTCTTGTATATAAGGCAAAGGATAGCCACACTCCACTCTTCCGGCATTTCTTCTTGTATCCAGATCTGATGTACAAGATTATAAATTGCTTCCACTTTTCCAAGAGCTCAGCTGAGACCTCATCTATACCTGGTGACCTATTATTTTTCAGCGCCATGATTATTTCCTCAATCTCTTCCTTTTCCGGTGGTATTTCTTCCTCCGTTATTTCTTCCTGAGATCTTACTTCCTGGCCAATGCCACCTCTCACAATTTCTACTGCATTAAGCGCTTCTCGGAAGTATTCTGTCCACCTTCTTACAATGTCTCCTCTTGCCCCTAAAATATTTCCTTCCTTATCTTTACAAAATCCATTTGCTGTCTGTAACCGGTCTTTATGTCTTTTACACCTTTATCAAACTTTCTTGTATTTTTACCATCATATTGCTCTTGTATTTCTTCAATTTTTTGCTTTTCCCACATCCTCTTTTTTCTTCTGCAAACGTTTTTTGCTTTCTGTCTTTTCACCTTATATTCCTCCTGAGCGGCTCTCGTTTTTCTCTTCACAAATTCTGCTCTCGCTACATTTCTTTCCTTAATCGCATGAGCGCAATCCATATCGTACCAGTCGACTCTGCCCTTCCTTTCTCTATAACCCAGTACTTCCTCCGTCGCTTCTTTTATTGCCTTCTTTATTCTTAACCACTTTTCATTGACGCAGTCATTTGGGTTTTCTGAGTTGCTAGAGTTCAAACTTTCTGTAACCTTCTTTTGAAATTTCTCCTTTGTTTCTTGAATACCCAGCTTTTCAGTTCTCAGTGACCTTATTTTTTCAATGAAAAAATGAAAAAAGAGAAAAAAGTAAAACTAAATTCTCACATGACTTTTTTTTTACTCCAATTGTTCAGTAATTAATAGTCAACGTAGTTGGCAAAGTTGTTAGAATGCTGCAAACGGGTTGTACGAAACAAAACCGTTTTAAACTGTATAAAAAGTTTTATAAGTTTACAATAAAGAATAAATATATTTATAATTAGTGAAGCTAAAGTTTTCAACTAGCAATAATCACAACTAGCGTTATGAGAATCTCCGGGCAAAATTATGGAGTGCTATAGGCTAATCATGTTCGCATTGATAATGAAACACTAACCTTGTTGCTGGAAAATCTCAGCGCTTACGATGCCTTTAAAAAGTTTGCAAAAGAGGCTCTAAGACGTGGTACACTGTGGGGAGATTTTCGAGGGTAGGCGGAGCGTAAGTGTGGGATATTAGTAATTTATTGTATGACTGTGGAATGAATAACCTAGATTGGGTAGTTATCGAGTTTTTAGCGGGCCTCTCATGAATATCGAGTACTGAGAGGTCAATTAGGATAGGAATTTTGTCTGCATGCGTGAATGTATTATTGTGTGAATGAGTATGAATGCGATACGGTTTGTTAGCTTGTTTTGCTATGGTGGCATAAATTCATTATAATTATGAAAGGTACCGTGTTGTGCCCTTCCCTCATATATTCTTGATTGGGAATCATTCTTGTTCCGGGATCATTGGGGATGAAGTATGATCATTGGTCTGTTATGAGCGAAAGCTCGGTCATATACGGTGCGCGTGTAATAAAAAAAAAAAAAATTAGTGAAGCGAAAGAGTTTATTGCAATAAATAGGGTGAGATGTTTTGTAAACGATCATAGGATGACTAGACTCTGTTCCCTCTATTGTGTACTTCCTCCAAAGGTTGACATATGTAGATGAGGAAAACAAGAAGAAGATCATTAGGTCTAAGATATGATCATCATAACATCAATCTTGAATCAATAAACCGTTCATTTTTATTTGCTTTATCTATTGTGACATGTATATTAGGAGCTATTTCCTCTACATAGATCAAACGTTTCTAAGGAGCCGATAACAAAAAAAAAGTATATTTTGCAATTTTTACTTTCTCTTACTCCTAGTAAGAGGAAGTATTGTAATCGTGTCAAATTTTCGATATATAGTTTT
>JAAEAF010005971.1:0-12658 GCA_011037195.1 Triatoma infestans
CACCACTCATCCACTCTAGCGGAGAGAAACAGCCTCTCTCGCACAGAGAGGAGAGGTTCGGCCAGTGGATATATATATATATATGAGAGAGAGACAGTCAAGGATCATTCTGTTCAATTCAGTCTTACACATCAGACATCATTCTGTTGATTCACACTCCGTACATATCATTTTAGCCACGTCAGTCTGTCAGTTCAGTTCAGTTCTAAATTCTAAAGTGTAAAGTCCCTGGCAGTCAGTTATATACTTATATACACATATCAATTATATATCTTAAACCAATCTTAAGGTGTTTATCTATCATCATCAACAACCAACATCTCCTCACAACATCCTTACAAAGTCTGTTTATGTGAGTTCGAAAAAAAAAAAGGAAACTGCAAGATTAAATTCATTTTGCTATTATAAAAATCGAATATTCGAAAGAAATTGATTAATATTGCTGCTATATTTGATTTTATTAAAAAGCTCTTGTTGTCAAAATACATCAAGTAAGTAAAATAATCCAGAGATATTTATCGTTACCAAGAAATATTATTTTGGTAAATATAATTCTAGAAAATGGCTGTTTACGAAAAAAAATGTTGCCCTAGACATCTAGTTATACGAGTGGCCAAACATGGAGCCTTACAGGTCTGTTCTTATTAGAAGTATAACCACTATCAGAAGAGACATGCAGATCACAGATAAATATTTTTGAGATAGTTCAGATATATAATCTGATAATTATTGAAAAATATGATTCTAAATAACATTTTCCATTTATTTCAATTTTTTAATAATCATAATTTATTCTGCGTATTGTATATTGTAATAAATTTATTTTGCGATTGTATCAAAAATTTATATTTGATTCAAGACTAAAAAAATAAAACAACCACAAAAAAAACACTAATCATTTATTTATTTATTTATTTTGTTTTTTTTTTTTTACTGTTTTTGCATTAATCAGTTATTTTGTTTTTGAGGGCTGGAAAAAACCAATATTAATATCTAAATGTGACTTCTAATTGGCACCAAACTGCCAATTATGTTGGTGGAAAAAAACCACAAATTCACCAATTAACATGTTTCTTTTAATCTTTTAATAAGGCTTCTGCATCCTCTTCCACTTCTTCATTCTCCATCCTTATAGAGGTAAGGGGAATCTTGAGTGATGCGGCTCTTGTAATTAGTCTCTTAGCCATGTCATAATCTGAAACAATTTTATGATTAGTGCCTTTGTATATTACTCGTAATATTTTGTTATTTTGGTGAATAGTATCAAAGCCCGCTCTAAAGGTTAAGCCCCGGACAAAAAGACAAATTGCCGCCACTTAAGAATATATTATATATATTTTATTAAGCAAGTCTATGCATGTTTAAATACAACTGAAGCAGTGCTTTGTTCGCGTGCTAATGCTATTCAGTTCAGAGAAGTATATGCATGTTCAAACATGTTCAAGCAGCGTCTTTTACAAATTCTGCGTTAATTTTTCAATAATAGTGTAACAGCAACCAAAGACAGTAGAGAAAAGACAACCAAAGAGAGTAGAGAGAAGAGAAACGAACCCAACCACTCTCTCGGATTGGAATGGGAAAAACCAGATAAATACAGCAACGGATAGTCCAGAAAAATACAGTTCACTAGAGTTCAATCTCGCCAGTCACTACATGTCATTCCAATCTACCTTAACCATTCTCTATTGTAAAGTCCAGGCAGACTATGTCTCTTTATTAATATATTAGTCAACGAGTGTTAACAAAGTTTTCTCATTTCATCAACCAGACCTAAATTCTCTCCACCTAACTCATCCATTATATTTTTCAAATATTTTTAGCTTTTAGACACATAAACAATATAAATACGCGACGCACTATTAATTTTTTAGCGAACGAAAAAATCGATATGAGACATTTTCTATTAATTGAATATTTAACACATCATTATTTTCTCACACTTACAGCCAAAATGGAGCCCCGGACAAATGCCAGAGTGGGCACTGCTAGTATGAGTGAAATGTACACAGAACTAAAGTATACCGAAAGATAATTCCTAATCCAACTTATATTTGTATTTTTTTTATCAATAGGCTTATCATCAATTATGTTTTATTGTCAATATGCTTTTTGTGCTACAAGGAAATCGTAAATACTCAGTCAGTTTGGTTAAAAAAACTTTCCTTTTTTTTTACTATTTATATGTGAGGATGAAGATTTGAGCGAGGGGGCTGATTTTGGCAGTGTTGCCACCTAGAGAGGGAATAAAGAAGGTTATATCCAGTTTTTTATGATGTTTGAGATGAGAAAGGTTAAGTTGTTTAATATGTATGTGAATTAAAGAAGTGCTGTGTGTTTTAAGTGTATTTATAACCAAAAGTGGTTAGCTACCTATAAAGATTGTTAAGTAATAATTTATATGAAAGTCTCGCTATGTGTGTAATCAGAATTTAATTAAACATTGATGGTTTTTTTGAACAGACGTCTTCTCTTTATCACTATTTTTATAATTTCAATCCTACATATACGAGGTGAGTAAATTAAGTAATGAGACTGATTTTTTATCTTTTTTTTATTCAAATAAAATTACAATTCAACATTGTCCCCTTCAAAGTATCTACCTTGGGAAGCCACACAACGCTGAAGACAATTCTTCCATTCGTCATAGCAGTGCTGGAACTCGGATACTGGAATAGACTTCAGTTGGTCGGTTACGGCTGTTTGAATATTCTCCAATGTTCCAAAATGACGTCCCTTGAGGTGATTTTTCAATTTGGGGAACAAAACAAAGTCACATGGACTCAAGTCGGGTGAATAAGGAGGCTGAGGAGCCACAGGAATGTTATTACTGGCCAAATACTCATTAATAGAAATCGCGGTGTGACACGGAGCATTGTCGTGATGCAACACCCACTTGTTTTTGATGTTTGGTCTCACACGCATGACTCTTTTTCGAAGTCTCTCAAGAACTTCTCGGTAAAAATGTTGGTTTACCATTTGGCATTGAGGCACGAATTCTTTGTGAACGATTCCTTGGCTATCAAAAAAGCAAATCAGCATGCATTTGATTTTTGACTTGCTCATTCTTGCTTTTTTTTGGCCTTGGAGAGGTTGAAGTGTGCCACTGCATGCTCTGACGCTTAGTTTCTGGGTCATACTCAAACACCCAAGACTCGTCTCCTTTAATAACACGTTCCAAAAAATTGGGATCGTTTTCAATTGCTCCCAAAAAGTCAAGGCTCCTTTCCTTTCTGATGTTTTTTTTCTCTTGTGAAAGATTTTTCGGAACCATTTTTGCACAAATTTTTCTCATCCCCAATTCATTAGTCAAAATTTGATGAACGGCTGTGTGAGTCAAATTCAATCTTCGCCGATCATTCGGACTGTCAAACGACGATCTGAACGCACGAGATCGCGGATTCTGCCAACATTTTCGTTGGTTGTTGAAGATGAAGGCCTTCCGCTGCGAGGCTCGTCTTCAATTTATTCCCTTCCTTCTGCAAACGACTTAAACTACCTAAAAACCTGTGCTTTCGACAATACATTGTCTCCATAGGCCTGGCACAGTTTTTCAAACGTTTCCGTTGCACTGTGCCCAAGTCTGAAGCAAAACCTGATAGCACAACGTTGCTCGTAATTGATGTCACTCATTTTTAAAACGCACTGAAAAAACCTTGCTCACAAAAAAAGTCACTACGGACAGTGCAACAACTCTAGCATTTTGAAATTTGCACTGGACGTGTATCAGATGTTTACTTGCCCTACCACGCATCGCCGCGTCTCCAGTGTTGCCAGATCGAACACTAGAAAATCAGTCTCATTACTTAATTTACACACCTCGTATGTTACAGCTAGGGTTGCCAGATCTAATATATTTAATATCACCCTGATATATTTTGTTCTTATTGGTATATGATATTACACTCTAAATATACGCCTAAAAATGATATATTTATCCGACCACTGCGATGATAACGGCCACTGCGACCACTGTGATAATAATAATTCGTATTAGCGCGCTCATCTTGCGCCACACAATCATCAGTGAACAAGTAGTGAATGCTGATTGGCTTGCGCCAGCGCATTTCACCGGACCCCCGCTCTCGCCAAGTGTCAAAAATGACAAAAGTAAAATTTAGGTTACAAATACTTTAAAGGGTGCTCTACACCAACTGACAATCAGATGACATTGTCGTCTAAGATTTTATGGCCGCAGCTGTATGTGCATTTTTCTTTTTGTTATAAATTAACAAATTTTGAAAGATTTAAGTTGGTTTTTATTTAATCAAGTTGTCAAAAAAAAAATGTGGTATATTTCTTTCCTAAATGATATATTTTTGAAATCTTAATAATATATTTATATTTTTCACCTGGCAACCATAGTTACAGCTAGAGAATTATTATTATTATTATTGTAATTCGGGTGCCTAATGGCGCGAGACCTAAGCCTATGTGGCCTTTATCCCACCGATACCCCCCTATCCCCTTAATAAAACTCCCCCGGTAACTAACCGGTTAGTCTACAGTATCCCAAGATATCCCGAAACTCTAGCTCGCGCAGACAATCCTGCGAGAGTGATGCCCTCCCAAAAACACGAAACCTAGTTCCAGCGAAACGGGGACACTGACAAAGGTAGTGGTACACCGTTTCCCTGACTCCGTCGTCACAGTTCTGACAAATGGGACTAGACGTCCTCCCTATATTAAACAAGTGGCTGGACACCCAAGTGTGTCCAGACACTATCCCTATCAGGGTCCTCAGACCCGTCCTACTAAGGACACACTTGGGAGACGAAAGTTTTGGAGATACTCCGAAGTTCCCTGCCTACTTGTCTTTATAAATCTTTTGGCTTGGAGGCACCCCTGCGTGTCCCCCCAGCGTTTCTCCAAAACTTTCGTCTCCCAAAGTCTAATCTGTTTGTCACGAAACGTCTTTGTGACAGCCAGGGCTGGTTCAGGACCGCAAAATGTTTGAGATGATCCCTCCCTAGCCAAATGGTCTGCCCTCTCATTCCCCTCTATTCCCGCGTGTCCGGGTATCCAATAGAGGCTCACCGTACCCCTCCGAGCTAAAGCATTGAGCTTCCTCCGACATTCTCCCACTAATTTCGAACTCCACCAAGGCTTACTCAAAGCCCTTAGTGCGGCCTGGCTATCCGAGAAAATCCGCACTTCCTTGAACTCTCCCTGCCACTCCCCCACCAGGTGGCAGCATTCAATAATGCCCACCACCTCTGCCTGAAAGACCGTGGCCAACGCACCCAAGGCCAGCGAACTCCCTCTATCCAACTCCTGAAACGATGCTCCCGCCCCCGACAGGCCAGTCCCCTCCTGCTAGAGAATAAATGATTGATATTCGCCATTTTCCCCGTCACCGCAATCGCATTACGATGTGTATTTTATAAAGTTGCAGCTTAGTGTGATTATGGTTATAAATCTCAAATCGCATTATTGTCGCATTAAAAAAAAAATGCCTATTCCCCATCCTTTCTCTTCAAACCAAGATTTACAAGAGGGATACGAGGCTGTATGTCTGAATAAATTTGCCTATATATTCATATTGATCCTGCCCATAAAATTCTAAATACCGTCTTTTCAAATCATTACTAATATCTGCCAAACTCCCAAACTAGCTACCGTAATTTCTTCACCCGATTTAATAGCATCTTTTGTCAGAATATCGATATATTCATTTCCTTTTAAATTGATGATTAAGCTGGGGTTCATTAACTTTTATACAAGTGTCTGTAAATTGCAATTGTATATCCCATATATTGTCTACCGTAAATGTTATTCTCAATCTTGACACTGGGCTATGTTTTTTTTTATATTTATTTATTTATTTTGTTCCCCTTTCATGTATAAACAATGAAGTTTATTGATCGTGTTATATATATATATATATATTGGGAAATTTCCATTTAATACTTGGCCACAAAAAAAAAAAATAACCTCCAGACAAAAACAACACATAAAAAACATATGAATTGTGTATGTATATGTATATGTATATGTATATGTACAAAAAAAATTGCGAACTTATTTAGTTTACTGAATTTATTATTAAGTTGTAACGCAAGGTCAGTGATGACGTCAGATTGGTTTTTATTGAAAAGAGAGAGAAAAAAAAAATAGCATGAAAGAATGCGAAAAATAAGTGCACACACAATCTCCCTTCCCTCCCCCTACATCAATTATTGTATTGAAATGATGGAGGCCAAAGTACTTAGTTTATAATACTTCATTTGGAAACTAAGATTTTTTTTTTTTTTTTAACCATATATGATTTGATAAGAAGCCTAGCTTTAGAATATGTGTAGGATTTTATTGTTTATGTTTTTCTTTTTTCTTTTTTTTTGGACGATCTTCTCAAAATTTTCGAAATATATATATTTTCACCTAGAAAATGCATGCTCAAAGTAGCAATTTCGTACGAATAAAATTAAAAAAAAAGCAACGAAATCTGGTATTGTAATAAAAAATAACAATATTTACAAAATATTTAGTTCAGCTAGCCACAAATGGAATACCTGAGTGGAGGGCAACGTCTTCTGCCACAACTGACATAGCTTGTAGCGGCTTTAATGGAATCGTTTGTTGTGTGTGATTCCTGGAGTAGCAGATGTCTTGAAGAGGGTGGAAGTTAGTTTGAGAGATTTTGGGAAGTTAGTGCTCGAATAATTAAACGGTTTATATAAAAATAACTATAATTGAACAATACTTTGAACGTTAGAAATGGTAACTAATAATCATAATAAAATACTTAGTAATAAATAGAAGATAAATTAGAATGATAAAATAACTAACTAAGATGCACTACTAAAGAAAGATAAGTTTGAATATAACTGTAAATTGCCGCTTGTGTATATAGACGTGCTCGTTTGGCCGTAGACGATATAATAATCATTTCGTCGTATATCATAAAGTTTATATATTGGTGTTGGCCACACTCACACCAAGACATCTGTCCTAGTGTGCGACCATGTGCGACCTTCGCAGTTTGCTGACCTTATTCGGTGCTTGCTTTTTGATGTACAGTATTGATGAAAAGGCTTTGTTAATCGTTTGTTTGGCCGCGGCTGTCTTGAAGCCGGCGGCCGGTTGCTGGTTATACTTTTATTACTGCCACCCTTTGTTAGATAGCAGCTGGCTGGAACCACTAGTTGTAAATTATTATTTCTTTGGTGTACTTTGCCGATGTCAATGACTTTGCCATGTCACTACACGGCAGATTAAATTTTAACCATAACTGACAGGCCCTCCCTCTCTTAAAACCCCCCCCTCCTAAAATCACTTTATCCGGAAAAATATTTCAAAATAAAAGTGACAGGTTTTTTTTGTTTTCTGTGTACTTAACATTCCAAAAATTAAGAAAACAAAAAAAAATCTAGTGTGAAACACTCACACAACTATCACTTACTCTAATTCTCAAAACTGTAATTGACAAATGTTATAGTTTGTGCACCAAATTTAAGTGAAAAAAAAACAAACAGTTCAATAAAAGCGCACTTCCGGTTTACTAATTTTTCTTGAAACTCGGCAATTTTGCCCTCTATTTATTTCAATGGAATTTTTGTTTGGATTATTTAGAATTGTATAATTACTAGGTAGCACTTTTAGAGAAAAAAACTTAACCGTATCCTTTTTCCTAAAAGTAACCTTAATGAATTTTCCCATAGAAATGTTTGTGACTTAAAATTGTAGACCTTTTGTATGTTGTTGGGTCTATATACGATTTTCAAGAAAATTCGGCACACGTCATTTTTTGAGAAAATCGCGAAAAAGTGAAAAAAAAAAAAAATCATTTAGTAAAGTGGTAAAGTAAACGCACTTCCGGTTATCCGATTTTTTTTCAAACTCGGAATTTCAATAACATATTTAATTCTAATTAACATTGTTGAAAATGTGGCTGGGTCCGCATTGCTGGATAACATCCGGTATTTTATCCGTCGTAGCATGCATATTAGTTATGTTCCTGACCGGTTTCGGATATTCATCCATCGTCAGAGCAAATTCACCAAGTTCATGTAGAGAGTACACTTCAACGAAATGTTTCTGTCAAAAAAGAAACTTCACTGCCGCTACAAGCTGTTAGTTGTGTCAGAAAACGTTGCCCTGCACTCCCATATTCCATTTATGGCTAGCCGAACTAAATATTTTGTAAATATTGTAATTTTTAATTACAACACCAATTTTCTTGAAACTCGGAATTTTGGCCATCTATTTATTTCTAATTAATTTTGTTTAGATGGGTAGAATTGTATAATAGCACTTTGTAACTATAATAGCACTTTAGAGGTAAACTAACCCTACCCCTTTCCCTAAAAATACCCTTAAATGAATTTTCCCAGAGAAATGATTGAAATAGTTGTAGATCTTTGTATGTGTAGTCTACATACGAAGTTTCAAGGAAATCGTCGGAGCCATTTTGGAGAAAATCGCGAAAAAATGAACTTAACTTTAACAGAAACATTTCGTTGAAGTGAACTCTCTACACGAACTTGGTGAATTTGCTCTGACGATGGATGAATATCCGAAACTGGTCAGGAACATAACTATATGCATGCTACGACGGATAAAATACCAGATGCTAATTAAAATTATTTAGATGAGACAGAATTGTCTAATAAACTGAAGTAGCACTTTAGATAAAAACCTAACCCCGCCCCTCAACCCCATAACTGCCCTTAAATGAATTTTCCCAGAGAAATGTTTCAAATAAAAGTTTTAGCTCTTTGTATGTGTAGTTGATTTGAAGAAAATCGTCGGAGCCATTTTTGAGATAAACGGAAAAAAAACAAAAAAAAAAACTAGTAAAGTGGTACTTCCGGTTGAGGAATTTTGACAGATAACGTACTGTCAGATCACATGGTGGTACCTAAACGGAATATCAAGTTTCAACTTTCTACGGTTTTTCATTTTTGAGCTATGCTGTTCACATACACACATACACACACACAGATACACACACACACACACACAGACCATTTTCTTAAAACCACTCTTTTGGACTCAGAGGACCTCAAAACGGATATTTCCGGTGAAAACTTGATATCGAAAATTTGACACAATTACAAAACTTCCTCTTACTAGGTGTAAGAAAAAGTAAAAAAATCGTAGTTATTTTCGAGAAAGTTCCAAAATATAGAAACACTATTTCTAAAATCTCATTTCCTGTTAACCGATTTTCTTTAATATTGGAATTCAACCGTTGCTACTAATGTTCCTTAATATTATATCGGTGCAGAACCATAAATTATTCTTAAGTGGTACTTTAGTAAGAATATTTAACGTTATTGCTCTACTCAAAACGCCCCCCAAAAATTAATTTTGCCGTAAAAGTAGTTTCTAATAAAATTGATTTGCCATTAATATGTTTAGTTCAAAGTAGTTCGCGAAAAAAAAAAAAAAAAAAAAAAAAAAAAAAAAAAAAAAAAACGAAAAAGAAGAGATGTAGTGAAAGACACATTTCGATTGGTGGATTTTCATCGAAAATTTCGTTATCAGATGCGGTAATGGTAGTACCGAAATGGGATACTTACTTTTTCCATTTCCTAAGTTTTACTTATTTGAGATATTTTGTACACACAAACACACACGTAATTCACTAAAAGCATTTTTTCAAAATAAATCGAACTAACCGGAAATATAAACCGGTGTAATCTTAATGTCGACAATTTAATACGATCGTAATACTTTCTCTTATCAAAACCAAACGATAGAAAGCAAAAAAAAAAAAAAGGAAAACAGACCGAGGAAGCTCTAACTTTAGAAACTAAATGTACAAAATAAGGGATTAACATTTTTGTTTGGTACATAATCAGTCCTTTTCCGAAGCCTACGTCGCGCCCTGTTGAATTCGTCCGGCGTTTTTCGTTTTAGTTTTTAAAGCAATTAGAAGTTTTTTTACTACAGATGGAAGGTGGCCTAACTCCAAACCTCAATCTGGAGATACAGAGGTTTAACATCGGGGTGCCTACCCCTAGACAGGCTGCCTTTACTACAGCTAAGAACCCCATCCGCACTAAGGGTAAAATGAAGGAGAAAAGGAAACTGGGAAAGAGGAATTGGAGGGAAAAGCCCTCCATTCACGGACAGTGGGGAGGAGAGTCTTTTTTAATCACCTTTTACTAAATGCGGAGAAAACCACGCGACTAAGTCTACTCCGGAACCCACACCGGTTCAATCGAAACAAGAAGATTGCTTTGGTACGGCCGTGTAAAGAGGATGGGAAATGAGCGATGGCTGAGGAAAATATTAGACTACAACCCAAGTGAACGAAGGAAGCGAGAAGGACTCAACAAAAGATGAATGGAAGACGTCCAGGAAAAATAGCGACACGGGGGCCGATAGGAGTTGTTGGAAGGATGGAATTTTGTGTTCCACCATATGACCTGTTAGGTCGTCGAGGGTTGTACGAAAAAAAATTTGGATAATTTTCCCCACCAAAAATTATTTTTTGGATGTTCTGGACAAGCAACAACGTTAAACTATTCCTGTCCAAGTTTGAATAAAATTCGATTAATCCGGAAGTACGATTAATCCGGCTTCACTTTATTAGATCTCAGATATCTTTATGATGATTTCCATCATAATGATTTTTCTTTAAATTAACAAGGCAAACTACAATATAATGATCGTATATGTTTTATTTGATCATACATTTTTTTCGAATACCATCCAAACAAAATAAATTACAAATAAATAGACGGCTAAAATTTCGCATTTCAAGAAAATTAGTAAACCGGAAGTATGCTTTTACTGAACATTTTTGTCAATTTTCGACGAATTTCATCAAAATTTCGTACACAAAACTATAAAATTTGTCAATTATAATTTTGAAAACTGGAGTAAGAGAAAGTTGTGTGTGTGTGTTTCACACCAGATTTTTATGTTTAATAAAAAGTGGCATTAAACATTTTGATAACAGTTTCAATTTCTGAAACAAAATTTTTCATTTATTATAAATAATTGATTGCATTAAATGTGAGTGTCACATCGGATTTTTTTTTGTTTGTTCACATTTATAGAAACTCAAAGTGTAAACAATTGATAGTTTGCTAACAAACACCTTATTTGCAAGTTAAGGAAAAAGTCTAAGGCAGCAAAATTACAAGTATTTCAAGGTTATTAATCTATCTTCCTGGTATTAATTTATTAAAGTAAACAATTAAATAGTATCCACAACATTCCAATCAATATAGGTTAATTTTCAATAAATATATGGCATTCTATTGGCCGGCCTACACAGATAATTAATTTATTACGTTTTCAAAATTAGAATGTAATTATTTCTTTTTTAAAAAATTTATCCCTTAACAAAGCATTACTAATTGTTATTAAATTAATAATATAAAATACTCAGAGGACAAGCCTTAGAAATTTTAAGGCAAAAAGCGACTTTTGTGAAACACTCACACGACTTATATACCCATAGTTGCCGTATTACAAGAACATCTTGCAACCGCAGAGATGTTTTCTCTGCAAGGTAGCAAATTTATATTAAACATTTATTTTAGCTAATTGAGTGCCGTATATTAAAAAAACACGCTAATTTTAGGATGAGTTAGTGAATGTGATTATGATCTGCAGAGTGCAGAGGGCGCTAGCATCTTAGTCCACCAACACCGGCTCAGCAATTTAAAGTCTTTATTATTATTTTTTTTAAGTCTTAGTTTTCCCAAAATCTATTTAATCCATTTTTTCATTTTGTTTAAAATCCATTTTTTTTTTTTTTTTTAATTTTGTACGACTTTTTTCCATGAAGACACCAAAGGGTTTCTTTAAACTTGGTACAACTAAAGTGGGGATAAATATGCAAATGACAGTTATGATTAGCGACCGGCCAGTTAAACTGCAATACATGATAAACAATTTGTGTACATATTGTAAAACTTGGGGGCTCTATAAATCGAAAATAATGATGTGTAAGAAAAAAGGTGGAAGGTGTGTGGGGGAAGCTGGGACATTGATGGTAAAAAGATAGAAATTGTAAATAATTACAAGTACTTGGATATTCATCTTACTTTCTACCTTATCCTTTAACTATCACCTGAAAGAAAAACTCTTTTCTGGGAAACTCGGCATTAACTGTACTTGGCAGAATGTGTTTTCTAACAGTAATGTACCTTTCTCCTCCAAGGTGAAGGTATTTAATACAGTATCGAGGGCTGTCATATGTTATGCCGCTCAGGTTTGGGGGGGGTTTAATAAGTATGAACAAGTGGTTAAAAAATCTGGTGTGAAACACTCACACAACTTTCTCTTACTCCAGTACTCAAAATTATAATTGACAAATTTTATAGTTAGTGTACCAAATTTAATGAAATTCGTCGAAAAGTGAAAACACTGTCCAGTAGAACTGTCCGGTTTACTAATTTCCTTGAAACTCGGATTTGGGTCATATATTAATTTCTAGTGATTCAATTGGATGAAGAATTAGATAGTCACTGTGATAGCATTTTAAAGAAAAACAACCCCCCTCCCCCAAAAGTCCCATTAAATGAATTTATCAGGGGAAAAGTTTCAAATAAAAGTTGTAGCTCTTTATATGTATAGTTAACAACGCTGGTTTAAAGAAAATCGTTGGAGCCATTTTCGAGAAAATACCAGAAAACTGAAAATTATATTTCATTAAAAACGCACTTCCGGTCATCTATTTTTTTTCAAACTCGGAATT